>JABFFC010000419.1:0-30789 GCA_013623535.1 Fusarium penzigii
TTAATTACTTATAAGTAATTAAAATTATAAGATTTAAATAAATTAAAAGCGGCGTTATTTTATACTATAGCCCTATTCTTGTATAGGAGGTATGCCTCTTCGGCCCTCTTAGCCTAAGGCACACTATTTGTGGCGTGCACAAGCGCTTGTTAGTGACGCGCTATACCACACTGCTTTGTCTTAGCACCGTCCCCTCCTCCCTTCTCCCTCCTAGGCTTTTTTTTCCTTCCCTTTTCCCCTTACAACAACAATCCATTCTCACGCCCAACCCCAACCCATCAAGAAGTCATCTGACCTGGGTTCCTCGCCAGCCTACGATTCGCGCAATCCATCAAATACATCACACCTGGACTTATTACAGCCTTGAGTTTATTGCTTTTCTGTCGCCGCAGACGCAGACGACTGTGCTCGTATTCAGTCACGCGTTCGTCGGCGCGTTATTTGCTGTCGTTGCTCATTCTTTAACTTGGGCAGACGAAGCCACTGTTTCGCGACTATCGACTATACTCCCTACGCGCCATCCGCTCCGGCTCGCGGTTTACATTCTCGCACACTACTACGTCGTCTCCATTTACCCATCGACGCGCTCCTAGTTCCCTATCTCCGCCTGTCTGGGCAACTGTCGTTTTAGTTTTGCCGCTCTTTCGATCTTCAATACGCAATGTCAATGTATCCTCATCGTGGTATGGGTGGTGTTCCTCAGGGAAACTCCACCCGCCTGAATGAGCTGCTTGAGCAGATCAGGGCCGAGTTTGAGACCCAAATGCGCCAGACGGAAGGTTTCGAGCATCAAAGTATGTACATGAGGCGCCGCAGGTCATCTCCGCTCGCAGTCAGACACTAACATCAAAATCAGTCGCAGCGCAGGTTAGTGAGATGCAGCTTGTGAGGGAGAAGGTGTATGCATTGGAGCAGACTCACGTTACATTGAAGCAAAAGTAAGCTCATTTCTTTGAATCTGTAAGCTTGTGCGCGACGCTCACCCTGTTTTCTTATCTAGATACGAGGAAGAAATCAGCATGCTTCGACATCAACTTGAGGCAGCTCGGAAGGGCGCTCCTCAGCCAGGCATCCCTGGACCTCCGCAACACGCTGGGCCTTCTCAACAGCCTCCCTCGATCGCAGCAGGTAACGGACTCTTCAGTGGTATCATGGCTGGTGGTAGTCAAGGTGGTCTTGCGCCGCCTCAGCAACAACAGGGCCAGGGTCAGGGCCAGGGTCAGGGTCCTCCTCAACAGGCTCAGCAGCAGCAGCAGCAAGCTCAGCAGCAACCTCATGCACCACCTCAGGAGCAATTAGGACCGCAGCACCAAATGGCTCAAGGTCCGCCTGGCCTTCCAATTCCTCCCCATCCTAATTCACAACAGCCGCCATACTCTCAGAGTTATCCTCAAGGCCCGGTTGCCAATGGTATGGGGCCCCAGCCCCCACAAAGTACTGCTTCTCCAGGCCCAGGCCGCAGAGGCATTGGACGGCCCCCCAATGTAGGCCCTGCGACACCTCAAATCAATACTCCCGTACCATATCCCGGAAATGCTCAGTCTCCTCAAGTTAGCCACCCTACTCCTGATCACGCTCGCATGGGTGGACCTCGAGCCCCTCCTGTTGGAAATGCTCTTGGTGATCTTGAGGTTGATGCTGTGGCTCCTCACAACAAAAAGACTGGAAACGACTGGTACGCCATCTTTAACCCTCAGGTCCAACGTGTATTGGATGTGGATCTTGTCCACTCCCTCAACCACGAAAGCGTCGTTTGCTGTGTACGCTTTAGTCATGATGGCAAGTACGTCGCAACCGGATGCAACAGATCTGCCCAAATTTTTGATGTACAGACGGGTGAGAAGGTTTGTGTTCTGGAAGATCACAATGCCGCTGATATGAACACGGACCTCTACATCCGTAGCGTCTGTTTCAGTCCCGACGGCCGTTACCTTGCAACGGGTGCCGAAGATAAACTCATTCGTGTAAGTGCTCATTGAAGGAGAAGCAACACAACCTGCTTTCGCAAACGTGGTGTAGTCCGATACTAATCAGATTTGAATCTAGGTGTGGGACATCCAAAGCCGTACAATCCGCAATCACTTCTCTGGTCACGAACAGGACATTTACTCTTTGGACTTTGCTCGTGACGGTCGCACTATTGCGTCTGGGAGTGGAGACAGGACTGTCCGTTTGTGGGACATCGAACAAGGCACCAACACCCTTACTCTCACAATCGAGGATGGTGTCACAACCGTCGCTATTTCACCAGATACGCAATTTGTTGCCGCGGGTTCCCTTGACAAGAGTGTTAGAGTTTGGGATATTCATTCTGGCTTCCTCGTGGAGCGTCTAGAGGGTCCCGATGGACACAAGGACTCTGTCTATTCGGTGGCTTTCTCCCCTAATGGCAAAGATCTCGTTTCTGGTAGTCTCGACAGAACTATCAAGATGTGGGAACTTAATGCTCCTCGTGGTGCTGGTAACCCAGGTCCCAAAGGCGGCAAGTGTGTCAAGACATTCGAAGGCCACCGCGACTTTGTTCTCTCAGTTGCTCTTACACCTGATGCCAACTGGGTCTTGTCCGGCTCTAAGGATCGCGGCGTTCAGTTCTGGGACCCTCGAACAGGTACTACGCAACTTATGTTGCAGGGTCACAAGAACTCGGTGATTTCTGTTGCCCCCAGTCCTCAAGGGGGCTACTTCGCCACTGGTTCAGGCGACATGAAGGCACGCATCTGGTCCTACCGTCCGTACTGAGGCCACATGGCCTCGGAATATTGAGCGGCATTTCCAGGATGCAGACAGGCTTGACCTAGGAGATGCAGGTCAGCTGAAATGCTGAAAAGAGGAGAGATATTCGAGTTTCTCTGAAATTGTGGCATGGTTGAGAGTTTAAAAGTTGACGGCTGCTCTATGCATGGGAGTGTAGCGATGATTGTATCTGTTTCTTTAGGGCTTGGTTATGAGAGAAAATCGACAAGCCCTTGTACACTCGACTCAAAGGCATAATGGCTGTCATCGTGAAGTGGCGCCTGGGATGGGATGGGATGGGATGGGATGGGGTGAGGTAAAGAGCTGGCCCTACTTTGTATTGAATTCGATGAGCCTTTGGCGACGCTTTATTTTCCTTTTTGTTTCTTTGGGAGTTGATGTCCTGCATGGGCCAATGTCCTGCTGCCCTGCCTCCCTTTTCACTTTTTATCTGGCTTTTCTTTTACTTGTTTGAGCTACGTTTTTAATGAAAGGTCTACTGAACTTTTTGAGCACAAGGGAACAAAAATTCATGATTACAATTGGTAAATGCTGTGCTTCTCATTCGTCGTATTTCTGCTTGTGCATACCGCCCCGACCCTAGGCAATTAGGTTGAATGTAGCTATCGTGGAAGAAGCTACGTGGCTCATGCCGTAGACTTTGTGCACTTTAAAGAGAGTTAAAGAGGTTCGAGAATACATCTTGACCTTTCTTTCTTCTCTTTGGTTTAACATGTGCTTCCCTTGAGTCCAGTAATCGAGATTTAGCACTCGACGGAATGGTCGTCCGGGGTTTAGACTTTGATTTCTCCGATTCATGTTGGTCACCTGTGGCCGAAACTGAGGATTCTCGGGCTTGGCACATATCGATTTCATCGCGACGAACAAGCACGCCCTTATCCATGGCGACGCCAGAAACGACCGCGCCTATTGGGTCCGGTAGGTGTGGAGGGCTAGGTTCTCTCTTCAGAAGGATGGATTTGATTGAAGTATCGACGTATGGGCCAGGGAAGCCACTGTCTCCAGGAACTAGCTCACTAACCAAATGATGAGCGCGCGCAAGCACACTCAGCATCAAGAGGCCCAGCGGTGCGTGTTGGTTATCGGCGGAGAGTTGAGTGAAGGCGCTGCGGTGCATCACGTTAGGTCTCTTGCTGTGAGATATAGAGAAGGGCTTGAATCATGGGAGGTGATTCAATGCAAATGATCCAGCTGGGTTGCTGCAAGACATTACTTACAGGTGTGCGCGGGGTATAACGTGAATTTTCAACCATTCGGCATGTATCACAGCACTATGCTGGCCCCTGGTGGAACTGTTTCTCTTCTCAGCTTTGAATTTGTTGTTGAGTCCGCTTGAGCTGGATGCTGAGGTTAGGGCATCGAATAGCTTCCGAAGAGAGCGACGAAATAGTGAGAAGGACTTCCACCAGTGTGAGGAAGAATGCTGGCTATGATGCCGATGTGCGAAGGCTTGTAGTATCGAGATCAACGGCAAAATGGCCGCCTTGCAATGCAGCAGAGCAGACATTGTTGGCACTGATGTCGATCCTGACGGCGTTGCTGTTGCTGGGGATGGCAGGGCAGAAAACGAGTGAGCCATCCTGGCTAACTATGTAGTGTAGTTGGTTAGAGTCAGTAGCATGAGGGAGCGAGGGTAAATAGCCCTGGATTTAAGAAAAGAAAGAATCAGCTTATATCTGTTCCTTTTTTTCCCTCTCTCTCCCTTGTTTTTATTTTTCTTTCAGTATAGGCTGTGTTTATTTTGCTGTGATGATTTGAGGTTATGGGAAATGGCAAGCACGACAATTTGATTTCGATCTGAGATAAAATGAGTACAAGGCGCATAAAGATAAGATAAGATAGGTGAAAGCCTGATGCGATAAGGGTGGTGCAGATGGAAACACTGCCAGTTGCACCTAAACACAGTTGCCCAAAGGTTACATAAAAATTAGTATCGAACAAGATACCGCATAGCTTCCGTATCATTGACCCATGATCATTCTGTTAACACTATTGTATCACCTTCTGCTGTATGAAGATTCTTTAGTTAGAGACTAGGAGTTTCATTCGTGTACCTAGTCGATGGTGAATGGATCGAATGATGGTCTCCACTCCCCTCAACTCCACCACCATGTCCTCAATGTTACCATAAAACCAAGACTTCCACTTAAGCCAGCCTGCTCGAGAGGCAACAAGACGCAGGTAAATGGACTGGAGTTAGTTCAATATATCTGTTGAAGCCATACTGCAGTACCTCCTGTTTTGGTCCCCTGTCGGTCAGATGAACGGTTCCCCACAAGTTCGCGCCACATTATAGGTCACGAGCTCAGAACTGGGAGGTGAGATAACAGCGCAAGGTACTGTCGCAATTCCATTCTTGGTTTTCATTAGCGTCATGCTTTTTACGTGCCTTTGCTCGACTAAATTTTATTTTTTATTTTATTTTATATTTTTTTTGTCCCTGTTCCTTCGTCGGTGCCTTTTCCTTTGACCCTTTAATGTTCATATTGTCAACTAACCCTGGTCTTTTTATGTCCTTATCTACCACTAACCTTGTTTGTCGATCTTTACTCGATCTGAGAATTTGCCTGCTCCTCTTCGCCTGCCTTCCGAGAGCTTCTTCATTCCCAACTGCTTTTTTTTGTCTGCCTTCATTGATTCATCGTCTGTTGTCTTACCTATCTTTTATTCTGGGGCACGCCTGTATCGACTTTGGATGGGACCTGTTCCCTCTATTGTTTCATACTGTACTAATTGACTATTATCTGTGTGTTTTTCCTGGTGGAGGATTGGAATTTGCCTATATCTCACCTGAGCGGCATTCACTGCTGAGCGACAACAACAAACAGTATCATGGCGTCCAGTCCACCAAACCCGGTCAATTGGGGTCAATACGATGGCCAGCCTTCTCCTTCGGGGAGCCTCGATTCAGGTGCTCTTGCGCGGGAAGAGGCACTCGTCGATGATGAGGACGACGCCCAAGAACATGGCCATGAGGGAGGCTTCATGGCTCGACGACGGTATGCGGCTACGGCAGTGACGTTGAGTGCATTGAACTAATTGAGATTGCCAGTTCTTCCGCCACCAACCGGCTCGCTGCTATGGCAGATATTGGCGGTGTCAACAGCTTCCGATCTTTTGCCCGTAGCTGGCAGCGTGCCGCTGGCTTTCCCGAAGTGATTCCTAGGCGTCCAAGCTTTGTCATTGCGGCAGAGCAGGACCCAGAGCATCTCCAATATGGCAGGAGTCTTGTTGAATCCGGCACCTCACGATCTCAGGCGGGCCTACTGCGGCAGCATCTCGAATGCTCGTCATCACAGCGGGAAAACGGCGAACCCAGCACCAGTCCGTGTTCCTCCCCGCCTTTGGCCCATGATACATTTCGTGACCGTGAGAACAAACCGCTACTTGATGTTGAGGCCTCCGGTGCTTTGTCTGGGTCGCCCTCAAGTCGACAGAGCATATTTGCTATTCCGCCCCATCTTGCAACCCCGTCAATTGTTGGCAGTTATGGTTCGATTGTTGATTCATCGCCATACGGCACGGTCGACGGTTCTTTACGTCGTCGTATTTCGATCGGCCAGGCGAGCGGTTGGGGCATCGGTGACGATGATGATGACGAAGGTGCCGCGCACGGCGAGCACCAGCCCATTCTCGTCAAAGAAATCAAACAGGGCGATAAAGTGGTACTTGCTGTCGAGGGACAGAGCACCATGCCCCAATCCGTCTTCAACTCGATTAATGCTATCATTGGGGTTGGCCTGCTTAGTCTTCCCTTGGCTTTCAGGCTCACTGGTTGGATCTTCGGCATCGTTATTCTCTCATTCACAGCTGGAGTTACGGCACACACTGCAAAACTGTTGGCTAAATGCATGCAGTACGATCACAGCCTCATAACTTATTCGGACTTGGCGTATGTCGCATTTGGCACCCGCGCACGGGTTGTTGTGTCGGCTCTCTTCACCCTTGAACTCATCAGCGCTTGTGTGGCTCTTGTGATTCTCTTTGCCGATTCTTTGGACCTGCTACTTCCCGGCTTCGCGACGGTCAACATTTGGAAGGTTGTGGCTGCAGCCCTTGTTCTTATTCTCAACGCCCTACCTCTCCGGTTCTTGAGCTACACCAGCGTTGTCGGTATCTTCTCTACCTTTTGCAGTATGTCTTTTCCTTTTCTTCGTGAAGGATTTTGTGCTTGGCCCGGTTGCCGTATATGCTGACTTTCGTCACAATAGTCGTCTGCATTGTCATCATTGATGGGTTTGTGAAGCCCCAAGCTCCAGGTTCCCTTAGAGAGCCTGCGACCACTCACCTCCTACCGACTAACTGGCTTGCTTTGCCCCTTGCGTATGGTCTCCTGGCCAGTCCGTGGGGCGCCCATTCTGTTTTCCCATCTGTATGGCACACCCTGATACTGCATTGTCACTTGAACAAAACTGATGACTATTAGATTTATCGCGATATGCGTCACCCCTACAAATGGGGAAAGGCCGTTGATATCACGTTCTCGTTTTCCGTAAGTTCAAATTGCCCTTGACATCCTCCTTGAGCCGTCTCCCCTGACTCTGATCCGTTAGTACGCACTTGACATATGCCTAGCAATTATTGGCGTTCTGATGTTCGGCGATGGCATCCGCGAGGCTATCACTTCTAACATTCTCAAAACATCTGGCTACCCTGACGGGCTCACTATCCTCATGTGCATCTTTATTGCCATCATACCTTTGACCAAAATCCCTCTCAACGCTCGACCCATTATCACAACCATGGACGTTATATGTGGCGTCCACGAGAATCAACATCACCACGTTCACAACCCCCTTCAAGCCCAGCCGTCACAATCTTCAGCTATCATGACCCAGGTGATCCGGGCTATGGTCCGTTTCTTTGTTGTGGCGACCTTGCTTTTCATATCTCTTGTCTTTCCGGCATTCGATGCTGTATGTGCTTTCTTAGGCGCTGCTTTGTGCACTCTCATATCCATCATCCTTCCAATCTCGTTCCATCTCAAGCTTTTTTGGGAAGACATACCTCTGAAGGACAGGGTCATGTCAGCGGCGTTGTTATTCATATTCTCGATCCTGGGAATCTTCGGAACTATTTGGACGTTTCTTCCTAAGCATCTCATTGGTGTCGCTTAGTTGAGTTCGGCACAAAACCTGCGCACCATATTGGCACATTGGCACTCCCTGTTTTGTGATCTTTGTTAACCAACCAAACGCGCATAGTTGGTGGCAACTATAATTACATGGAGAATGGATGTATATCGGCGCTCTAGGATGTTGCATCCGTTTGATTGATAAGTGGTTGTGGTCAGTATTTGTAAATTTGCTGGATTGGTTTTTGGCAATGTCTATACATGACACTCCATAATAAATGATTTTTGATGTTCAGGCCATGATATTCTCGCATTGGTTGTACCGTGATCGTGTCGAGAATCTATATGCTTAGTACCTCAAGTCAACAGCAGTCATAAAACCGAGTGCGAAAGCATATAGTAACAAGACGGGAAAGGGCAGCACAGGTTCCATTGACGATGCAAACTTTGTGAGTGGGTAACTTCTGGTATTCTAACTATATGTTTCTAATGAAAGGTTCAATACACAGAAAGCGAGCTAAAGTCATTGGCTTTCCTGTCCCTCTTGTCATCATCACCGCTCAACTCAAGCCAGTTTATGGACTTTGAGTCGCAAGAGCTCGAAAGTCAACAAGTCAGAGAGCATAAACAAAGCCACAATGATTCTAACCACGATTGAAGAATTGGGAGAGAATCAACCTCTCACCAACCTCCAACCCACTCAACGTCGCCTAGTTCACCACGTCGATCGCGACGCCAGTTCCATTCTCTGCCCTTATTCCAGGGGCAATCCTTAGCCCGTTCCTTCAATCCAAGTTTGTTCTGATAATTAGAATGATCCCAAACGCCCGCTTCGTAAGATTTGTGTCCAAAATTGATGTTGTGTCGTCGAGGTTTAGAAATGTCCACCGACTTGATAGTATTCAATGTCGTTGTCTGGCCACGTCGCCGCTCACCGAGCGCCGTCCACTTGTCTTGTAAGACGCGCTTCGTGGGAGGTGAGTAGCGAGGCGCAAGAGTGAAATGAGGCTTAGGAGCTGGGGCTTCATGAAAGAAGAAGCCATCGGCGACCAAGTCGTCATCCACGTCACCTTTGATACTATGTGCGTGAGCTTCCAACTCGGGTTCCTTTTCGGCCTTCAAAACCTTCACCTCCGGCTCTATGTTCTCCTTGCTCTCATGGCTCCAAGTCCTGGCATTGAGCTTCTGCAAGGTTTCCAGCTGTTGCCTCTCCCATTCTTCATCCTCCTCATCTTCGTCCCACATATCACTCCAACTCTTTGAGACGGCATCCTTGCGTCGGTTGAAAACTGTCGACATCGACAAATGCATCGGTTTTCCCATGGCAATCGGAAGAGAGCCCGCCGTCGGCGATGCGCGAGTGGGGCGCGGCGCAGGCTTGATGGCGAGTGACTTCATGGAATTGCCAAGATGAGAGTCGAGAACGGATGACATGGGAGTCTGCATAGCGGCCGAGCACCAATCTGTAGCGGTAGTGGCCTCTGATTTGGGGAAGAGCTCCTCAGTGTAGCTTTCATCATCAGGAATGACACTAAGTTGCCGGCCACCGTGCAGGGCTTTAGCCCAGGGAAAGGCACCAGACTCAACCTGGGGGGATTGAATGGAAGGAGTGCGCAGCGGTTCACGGTTGGCGGTAGCCACAGTGGCCTTCTCAGCACCACAGAAGTCGTCAATATCCTCGTCCTCGGTGGTGAAGCTTACGACGCGAAGAAGGGCGTCACGAGCACCAACCAGAGATCGTCTCTTTGGGTCCATGTTCATACATTGAACGATGACCTCGTACGTGTCCTGAGACATCGAAGGGAACACGTCGAAAAGGGACTGTTTGTCACGCGAGTAATCAAGGAACAAAGGATCTGCCTCGGTAGGAGTGGTAAAGGGGTTGCGGGAGAAGAGAATGTTGAGCAAGCAGATACCAATAGCCCAGATATCAGCCTCTGCGGGCGAGTAACCTGCACCTGCCGAGTCAAATTGCTCAGGGGCCATGTAACGGTCGCTTCCGACAGTCATCTCGTAAGACCATTTATCGGTGGTTGCCAGGCCAAAGTCGCCAAGCTTCATGGCGCCATCTTGAGTAAGGAAAATGTTTTCAGGCTTGATGTCGCGGTGGTAGACGCCTTTAGAGTGGATGTACTCAACAGCATCGACGAGCTGGAGCATGAATTGGCGAACGTGCTCGGTCTCCAGAGGTCCATGGCCATTTCGAATAGCTTCGTAGAGATCTCCCTGGCCACAGTACTCGAGAACAATGTAGATGTGTGACTCAGTTTCGAAAGAGTCAAGGAGATTGACGATGTTGCCATGAGATCCAAGGCGCCCATGGAGGACAAGCTCTTCAGATTTATCGTCAATGGCGAAATCAGCATCAGCGTCAGGGCATGCAGACCGTTTCGTGAGACACTTGATTGCAACAGTGGCATTGGTGACGAGGTCTTGTGCCATAAAAACCATGCCAAATGAGCCGTGGTTGAGTGGAGAGATTGTCTGATAGCGTCCTCCAAGGAGGACACCACCAGTGAACTTGTTCTTGAGGCATTCCATGACTTAGAGAAGTAATGAATAGACAAAAAAAAGAATAAGAAAAAGTAAGGGAAAGAAGAAAATAATAGTCGTACAAAATATGTTTTTGTTGAACAGTCGAAGAAACAGTCCTTGGTATATGTCCCAAAATGTAAGTAAGTCGAGGCTCCCAGCAACGCTAATAATTGAGAGTGAAAGTATAAGAAAACAGGATAATTCGCGAGTAAATATAGTGCGTAGGTGGTGAAATATACAGATCGTCGTAGATGTGAACCAGGCAAAGGAAATTGTTGAAAGTTAATAGTTTTGTTGGTCGTTGCGGATTCAGAGGCTCATTCGAGGGTATGTTGAGGTATGGTTGAACAAAAAAAAACGGATTATGAAACGTCGTAACGGCGAGGTACGATGACCCAGAAAAGCCGATGGAAGTCGAAGACAAGAAACAGAAAGAGATTCGTTATAAGGACATGTGTGCGTTGGTTGTTGTACTGGTGATATGATAAAGGAATGACTCTGACAGGATGTTTTTGTTGCAGACTGGACTGCCGGCAACGGAGTCAATCTGGAAACAAAGGTGCGAGCCGTCGGACAAAGCTCGCTAGATGGCACGCAAGTTGAGAGAGGTCAGGACAAATGTGGCCTACAGTCAAACCTAACAGGCACCGGGCTGTAGGGGAGTGAGGTTGGCCAGGAGCGGAGTTGTTGGAAACCCGGAGATGCTGAGTCACGCAGGCCCGAGAGAGCCGGGAGCGGAATCGACTGATTGAATTGGGCGTGTAAATATGTCAGACTCCCAAGCAATGCAGCACCAAAACAACAGATTGTATGTAATGTAGCCAACGCTTAGGAGCGTATTTGTTGATTATCACAGCCGGTGTCAGTGAATTTGCAGCTGCCGAGGTTCTGGCCGAACCGGACGTTGAGCAAACTTAAATAATGCGGCTGAGAGTCGAAATCCGAGACAACTTCTGCTGGACGAGGACTAAAGAACAGCGGCAGCAACAAGTCCAAGACACTTCTTCTTCTCGATTGTATTGATCCGCCGAACAGTGATTGATAACTGTTGTCGAGTCACAGCGGTATCGTTAGCTTGTACGATGATGACGGGTGGCGAAGCGGAATCGGAGTGAGTCGGGGGTGCAGGGGATTATTTGTTTTGGTTTATGTATTTTTTTTGGTCGAATTGGGATAGGGAGGCTTGATAGACTTGAGGGACTACAAGCTCGAGAAGGAAGAAGGACTTTGAAGATGCAGAACGGATACGAAAGTAAGGAAAGCGACGCAGAGAGATGGTAGGGGGAACGATAATAAAGGGAAGTGAATGAAGATGAGAAGGTGAGAAAGAAGTGGAGGAGTGAGTAAGGTGACAGGAGGGAATGGCGGTGATGGAACAAGGTGGAGAGGGATGGACGGCCATGGACGGCTATAGGCTGAAATGGATGAGTACCTAAGGTAGGCATGGTCTGGGCGTGCCGTGTTGGTAAGTTGGGTAAGTGAGTAGCACAAGCACGCACACCCCCCAAGGACCCCCGGATACCGTGCATAACTTGGCCGTTCGGCAAGTTGAGGGGGGGCTGAGGTGGTCAACATGGCTGTCAACACAACTTGAAGGGACTGCACAGAAGTTCAGGCAGTACGCTTTGCCACGTACCTCGCATTCCCAAATCCACGTCAGTGATGGGCTGCTGGGCAAGGTGGGTACCAAGAGTCGAGGTACCGACATTGGGCTCGAGAGGTAGGGGGCCGGGGTGGTTCTGTGGTGGAAAACAACAAACACCAATGTGATTACTATTGTGGACTATGACAGACACTAATCCTAATCGGAAAGGTCAGTGCAACCACATGGCCACTCGATAATACAGCTAGGATGAGGATGGCAAGGGCGAAAGGCAGGTACCTTACGCATAGCACGGGACTGTGACATTATGGCTCTGTGTTTTCTCCACAGTTTGATTCACAGATCCCTGAAACTTGGTTACCTTGATTCTCCTTGTCTTGATTATTTTGTTTTTTGTCTCTCTTTCGTCAAGCGTGGTTACTTGTACCTGCGCTGAAATGGCTTAATATGTTCCGTAGTACAATATGGTTTAGAGATGATCCTGTCAATTAGTACATAACTCGCAAAACGATCAAAAAAAACCCATAGGTAACATGACAAGCGACACCAAGCCAAAATACGACACTTTGAAGGATTGTTAGGAATCGTACTGTACGATTCGGCGGGTGGAGTGATAGGGGGAATGCTGCATAATCAGTAGCTCTTATCAACCAAAGCAATGCAACCCCTTGGGAAATGGGTGTCCACATAATTTGCATAAATCAGTCATTAATCAACATACAAGAGCAAGAGCCCATTATGTCTCACTGCCTATGGCAGCGGAATGATGGGACATTATGTGACGTGACTGCTTACTTCGCCTTCTCATGACCACGTACTGTACATGTACAGCCAGTGGACTCCTTAAGGAGACGTCCCTACAGAGCAAGGTATGTACAAGCGTCTCTCCCATACCTGCCAATTATCGACACTGGACGATTGCATAAAGAAGATTCCAGTATCTTCTGCAGGCTAAAAATTTAAATATTAACTCAGTGATAAACTGATAGTAGAGAATGTGGAATGAACAGGTCAACCATCTACTCGACAGATGGGAAATTATCCCAGTCATAGAGGTCACACTGTCTGCGCCTTCTATCCTAGTGCCTTTCGTGTGAAATTTAGGTCGGAACAGCTGGCCTTTGGGATGGTCATGTCCGATAGCGGATCAGTCTGCTAGACAGATACTTCTGTTTGAAGTAACGGCAGTTCCTTGACATGGGTGAAAAAGACATGTGTGACCTGTATCCACCTAGCGTTGAACATAGCAAAGGCGAGGGGGCCGAGCCAATCGCTTGAAGAGGGTGTATTGCCTTCTGGTCTGACTGGATGTTGGAAGCAATGGCCAGGCATGAGTTATGCAGGCTAAGACTTGGTTATGTACTGTAGAGTCTACACTATTGTACTAAAGTACTGTGAAGACCTCGATTGTGATGTGCAAAGGGCGCGTGGCATCAGAAGGCGGATGGGTCAACATTTTTATTGACGAACACTACCAGGGTAAAGCTGTTACCTTGAGAATTCTCATCCCGTATGCCTACGAATATCATAAGGTCAGGCACATTAGACTCTAGGTCAACCTAGGGAGGGGCCGAGAAGCAGGAGGCGCGGGTCATGTTGTACTTCATCGTCCCTTGTTTCCCCAACAAACTGGAGCTAAATTCCAGGTGTTCTAATTACTTCCTATAAAAATACTGAACGTCGGCAATCCTGGGGTTTTTTATTTATTTATTTTTTTTTATTTTTTTATTTTCCTTTTTTGATCATCCCCGGGAATATTATACAGGATGGACGAACCTTATGATTTTCTTCCTTTCTTTTTCTGTTCCTCTTCTTTTCCTGTCTTCTGACAGCATTTTTTTGCTGATATTGACCCAAACTTCGTATAATTACCTAGGTAAATTGATTGAGTGCGATCAGTCATCTGGCCCTTGGTCTTTGTGGTCTCACACCATCTTCACTCGTGATCTTACCAATTCATGTGCTGAGAGAAATAAAAGGTCCCCAACTCATCAGCCATGGTAATCTGCAGAGCATCGAGTCATTAATTGACTGGTATGTTGGATGATCATGCTTTAACGTGAAAGGTACGACAACAAAGGGCTGGCTGTACATACATACTACATGTACTTACCTACCTGCACTGCAATCTGGGTGGTTAGTACTGTTTTGATTTTAAAGTAAAAGCTACAGTATATACCTACGTACGCGTCAACATAGCATTGTCAACTCAGGAAAAACAATCAGCAATTCAGCTGGAGGCCAAAGGTATCTGGTGATATCCAAATCAAACCATTGCTGGAACCATTTAACTTATGCTGTACTGTATGTACCATCCTTGGTTTTGTACCGGTAGTAGGCGAGAACATTAACGTCACCCGCTAAATTAGTGAATCTATCCCCACTCTTCCGTACTTCTCTCATACCTCTATGCAAGCCTTCCGTCCCTTAATATTATATGTTTACCGGTACTGTGCAGTACTGTATGCGAGGTATCTAAGGATACATCATTTAGCGCCTTCGACTCGTGATCGTCCAACGTTAGACACATTCCATCCAACGAAGTGAATGATACGTGCCTGGAGTAAAGGGTCTCTTTCACGGTGTCTAGCTATTATCTGTGGAGGGGAAATTTGGACTAGGCGAAATAGCTCAATAATACCACCTCCTGAAACTGGCATCTGCCCTCCTCCTCCCAGATGTCTGTCGATGACCCCTGGCTTGTTGCTGTATATCCTACGTAGTACCTACATTGGTTTGCAGAAGTGGGGAAAAGACGCGGGGGTTGGTTTGTTTACTCTTGTTGTCCAATAGGAGATCAAAGACACGGCGTCATTCCCGCGGGTGCCAGAAGGTTCGATGAGAGCAAACAAGGGACCAGCTCAACGATACAGAGGCTGATGCGAAAGGGTTCAAGGGTCAACAAGTGATTTCCGTGCACCCCACATGTTGCCCTTGGTGTGTCATCTAGAGGTGAAGATTTGTATGGTACTGGTGCTGGTACTGTTGCTGAAAAGTTTGTGCAAAATTCCATGCACAGCCAGGCAGTTAGTATGACTGAAAGCATTAACTACCAGCATGGTTTTCCCCTATTATTCAGACTTAGATTAGAGGCCAGGATACAATCTAAGATTTCATATACACAGTTATTCCAGCTCATGAGTACCTGTCATACAGTAATGTACAGCAACTCCATGCTTATTGGTCATCAGCATGTGTTTCACACTTGTCACGTTGTCTCCCGATGCAGATTCGCAATCAAGCATTCTTGAGCTTACACGTGTAAACAACAACCCAACTACTGTACATGTTGTATGTGATTAGAGCATCTCATCTCCACATTGTATGTGGAGTTGAACCATCATTCGCGTGCCTTTCGTGGCGGAACAAGATCGGACGTTGGATTGACTCATTCCCAGGGAATCCGTATGCGGGTTCCTCAGATTTGACGGTACCATAGTTCGAAAGTTCCTGGAAACCTCATCGCGTATCTCCCAAGCAAGTCACACGCGCAACTTGGCATGGCCTTCCTTGGTGATGTGTCGAGTGAATCGGATATCCAACCCAAGGGAGGTTGGTTAGAGGAGTCGGCCCACCACGAACAGATGCATTGACGCATCTGCCGTCGAACCAGGTCTTTCAAACTGGACAGAGAAAGGGAGAAGGAGAAGAAGAAAAATAAGGCAAAGGCGACGGTGTATCCATCGTAGATGCCACATGACCTGGGGGTAGAGAAGGAGAAAAGCTGATGACACTGGTCAATTGCTTATGGGCGGCGAAGTCAACCTGTAGGATGGGTATGGATTTTCGTAGCGCAGTGCAGCGGATCACGTTGTTTCGGTAACAAGTGAGGCCACTTTACCCATGTTCCCAGTTGTAGATGTTACCCATGACTGGACCCTGAGAAAACCTGATCTATGCAGCCCAGCCACACACGGCCTGTCGTAGGTTACCATTCATAATAACTATGCCTGGCAAATTCCTATCGCTGTTGAGATCAGGACGTCTGATCATACCACATACAACTAGAATCTTAAAGGCTAACCTCGTTGCATTGCCGCTCACCAAAGTTGCATGAACTCGGCACTTCTCCGCCGAGGTGATGGTGCAGAGAACACAGTAAAGAGTACGTCTTGTTTTAGCTAAGAGGATTCAGGTCGATATTGTACATCCATCTCGCGCTTACCCTATAAATCGTATCTCCAGACCACCTCACAAACATAGGTAGGGGCCAAATGTATGATGCACTACAGCCACACCTGATGAATCGTTTTGTATATTTCCTACCACATTCTGACCGCCTTTCGATTCTGTAACAGCCCGTTACTATTCTCGTGGCTCCAACATGTTCTTCCCCTGTCTCTGTTTAATTGCAGCTGCCCGCCATCGTTAATACTTTCGATTGCGGTAGCAGATACAGTACGGGGATAATGCGTCACCAGATCTTGTCTTCCCCATGTTGGGCGACTCAGAGGACGACAAGAATCACTCAAAGCGACACTAGCCGTGTAAGCGGGACGCTTAGATTCAGGAACAAGGACCTTTTTCTGCCACGTTCGTCAAACTCTTCCCCAAATCGTCCATCAACAAACAAAACCAAGAAGATTTCAAGGGAAACAGAGGGACAAGAAAACCATCAACAGCAGGGATCTTGTTTCCCTTCTCAAAATTTCCCGGCCTGCGCAATTGGCACCTGGCCATCTCCAACCTCTCAAATCTTTTTTTTTAAAAAATAAAAAAATTGATAAAATTTTTCTTCCTGTCACTACTTGACCGCTCCCTCACCGAAATAAACATAACATCCAAGGCCATACGCATCATGACCCTGAACATCGCCCAGTACGATTTTTTAGTCTTTGACATTGGTAAGGGCTCACATCCACAGCACTTGTTTGTTCCTTTATTCCATCGTTTTTACAATGCTGGTTGGTTGTCTGCTTGCTGTCCACTATATTGGCTTGCTATCATTCCAAGCTATCTTCCCTGGTTATTGATGTGTACGGTATCTCATATTAACACACCGTCTCAGAAGGCACTGTTTGCCCCATCTCCTTTGTCAAGGATGTCTTGGTGAGTCGCCTGGACTTTTTCCCCATCCTGTCCTTGAGAATTTTTACCACTCTGCCTCATCCTCCGTTGGTCTCATGTCGTCCGGTACTGTCGTCCGGTACCCGGACCACCGGTCTACCAGCCTCTCACTCCGGGCGGCCCCGGTCCATCAGACCGTCATTCGCCCGACACTCCTGCATTCTGACCACCCGCATTCCTGCGCATGCCTCGGGCCTTCAAGCGGACGTTCTTCTTTGATGCCCATGCAACCTCAACCCCCTCTCTTCACCGACTTTGGCCCGATTACTGCCTTGCTTTCCTGTTGATCCCACAGCCGTGCTTGCTGTATCGCCGTGGTTTGACTGACCGAGGTGCTCTCCTCGTTTTAGTTTCCATATGCCGTCAATGCTCTCCCAAAAGTTCTCGATGAAGAATGGGACAGCCCATCCTTTGCAAAGTACCGCAATGCCTTCCCTGAAGTGTACCGTAATTCTCGGCAAGACTTCGAGGCGCATTTCAATGACCTTGTGAATCGAGATGTTAAGATCGCCTATCTTAAGTCGCTCCAAGGCCATCTCTGGGAGCAGGGCTATAGATCCGGCGCCATTCGCGCTCCTCTCTTCGACGATGTAGCACCCTTCTTTCAATTGGCCCACAAATATGGCAAGAAGATCATCATCTACTCATCTGGTTCTGTCCCTGCTCAGAAGCTTCTCTTCGCCCATACCAATGCTGAACCCTCTGACCTGACATTCCTTATCTCGGGCTGGTTTGACACCGTCAATGCGGGACCCAAGATGGAGGCCGACAGCTACAGGACGATTCTGTCTAGCCTTCCCAAAAGCGAACCTAAACGATGGCTCTTTTTGAGCGACAATTTACAAGAGGTCATGGCCGCCGTCGACGCCGGTATCTGTAGCGTTCCGGTCATTCGTCCTGGAAATGCGCTCTTGCCGCCAGACAATTCCCTTACCAAACTTGCTATCACTGAATTCAAGCATGACCCAGACCTGTTGGATTGAGATGCACATCGAATGGTTGCAATGGTGGGGAAGAAAAAAGGAGTAACCGAATCATATGGTAGAGAGATGCGGAGCTGCAGCTTTTTCAACTCACTAAAGTAAGATAGCCGTCAAAATAAGGGATCGCATGATCCAGCTGATCATAGGCCGTGCGTCAATCAAATCTGTTGTCCCCGACACCTATTTGATGTGAATTCTGATTTGCAAGTTCTCAGTAACGTAGCGTAATGCTGCGTCAATCTCATTAATCTATCTGCCCAAGTTTGGCGCGCAGCTCCAAGGGCTGTCATCGTAAACAACTGGCATAACTTCACCCCAATTCATCTACACATCAGGCCTGGGAATAGTTCTTTCGTGGTTGATAGACAGTTGGGCATTGTCGCATATCAGCTTATGCAACTCGGCCACGTGCTGTACCCGTCTCTATTATCCTGTTCCAGCTAATTTATTGAGGCCTTCAATGTAACCGAAAAGTTATTCCTCGTTCGTCCTGGGTTGATCTCTTTTTTTGTAAAGTTGGGTCTTTTGCTGATGATTGTCTCGCTCCGTTTCCACAATGAATATGCCAACTTCTGTGTCATCTTGGTATTGGTGCGCACGTAGCCTAACAGGGTCATCAACTCGCTGAGCTTCGTGTTTGTAAAATAGCGGGAGTTATCGACGCAGCTACGAGGAAGCACAAGGAAAAGACAAGGAAGCAAATCTTGAAGAGTGTCTGATTTCTCATCAGATGCTGCCCGAAGAAACGACAACGTCCTGAGAAGCATCTGGCCTCGCCCTTCCGCATCGGGAACAAAGTTGAGAACCAAACTGAGAGAAATGACATCAAACAGCTCCGAGTCATCCTTTGGCAGTGGTCGCTCCATAAAGTCTTGCTTTTTGATACCAGATTCCTGACTGTTCAAATCGATGTGCTGCATGGTGAATATTCCACTCAGTGAGCAGGCGTTGCGAGTACTTAGGGCTCCAATCTCAAGCATCCTGAGAGGTTCGGATCGTTTTCTCAACTCTGATACGGGGAGCCACTGTAGCAGTACTTTTGATGTGTCCCCTCCCCGATCTAAACTTTGACCTTGAAGGCTGGCTTTTTGATAGTGATCTAAGCCACCAAGCTTGGCAATTTGAGAGGATATTTGCAACTCGGCATTCTTGTCACCCTTGGCCGCGGCTTGTCGACGTTGTTTCTCAAGTTGGTGGTGAGTGTTGATAAGGGTTCTGCTGGCTTTACGTGACATGGAGTATGAAGGCTTCGCAGTTGGCGGGCGACTACTGGATAGTCTTTTTAACCTTGCTTGTTTTTTAGCAGCCATGGTTTTGGATGAAATGGAAAATAAATGAACGTTGCTTTAGTTATGGTAGAGGTTGGTTTGGTAATCTTCGCAACTACTGGCATGTATCAGTCAGCACCCTGAAATGAAGAGATGCAATACTGGAAGTTGAGTATGAGTTCATCAGCACATTTTGGGTTGTTGACATTACCAGAGGAGGGTCACCTTTAGAGCGGAATGTAACACTCGTATTCTGAATGGCTTCTTGAATGGCTGTTATCTCTAAGAATAGATACTACTTGATTTTAGCAAATCGTGCTGCGAGTAGATTTTCTTGGAGAATTGATGCGGCGATGCGCTTACATAAGTTGGATGGAACTGTGTCAGTGTGCTAGTCACGTGGAAGAATGATTTGATCTTGAACCAATCGAATTCCTGCGTCGTCTCAACCCTAATCGCGGAGCCACACATCCTTTGAATTCTTTTTTTTTTTCCCATTTGAATTCTGGCGAAATTTTGTCCTTCGACGTTCTATCTTCAACCACGACATTAGCACCTCCGACAACCCGTGCTCACGACAACTCCTCTCGACACAATGGCCGGCAAGGATACCAAGGGCAAGAAAGGTACGGCATGATTCAATTCAAAAAAGAGGGAAAGATGGAAGGAGGAGGGGGAGGCAGAGCGAGCTGAAGAGACAATCGATTGGGCGGATATTGTTCTACCAGTCGAAAAAACGACGAACACAAGTCTCCCAACAACAGGCACAGATGCGAATGTGCCTACTATCGCCTACGTTTATTCGCTACGAATACGACCCGAATCGCGTCTCATGCTCGATCCTCTTCCTCTCTTTTACTCCCCCAACCAGCATTGTCCCGCAACGCATCATGCAGCAGCAGATTTTGCGAGTTCTGAAAAAGAGCGATTGCTGATGTGTTTTCTCATATAGCCGCCCCTAAGGGCTCGAAGCAGGCCAACGCCGCTGCCAAGGCTGCTCTCAAGGGTGTAAGTTCACATATAACCTCAGACTCGGACTGGTACTTTTTAAAGAAGAGGGCTAATTTGATTCTTTTTGCATATGTAGACCAACTCCCACAAGAAGACCAAGGCTCGTTACAGCACTTCTTTCCACCGCCCCAAGACTCTGGTTCTCAGCCGTACTCCCAAGTACCCCCGCAAGTCTGTCCCTTCGCTGCCCCGTCTCGATGAGCACAAGGTTGTCGTCCACCCTCTCAACACCGAGAGCGCCATGAAGAAGATGGAGGAGAACAACACCCTCGTCTTCATTGTGGATGTCAAGGCCAACAAGGCCCAGATCAAGCTTGCTCTCAAGAAGCTCTACGACATCGACACCGTCAAGATCAACACCCTGATCCGGTATGTGCTGTACATTCGAACGCAGTATAGGTATATCATGCTAACACATTTCAGCCCCGACGGTTCCAAGAAGGCCTACGCCCGCCTCACTCCCGATGTTGACGCTCTTGACATCGCTGCCAACAAGCTCTCTCTGGTCTAAGCAAATCGATAAAACTTACGAGGAGTGGTTTGGGGGTGTCTCAGGGTTAAAATTTGGTCTGCTGAAAATGCGAGACACGGGCATCGGAATAAAATTGGCGTACAAAGAGCTTGTCGTTTATAGTGCAAATGATCATGAACTCAAGGCCTCCCAGCTACTGCTTTGTGTCTATGCAGTGTGAATGTGTTTCGTCGATAGCTAACTTGCTGTGTTTGACGTACAATATAGATTGCTTCGCTATAGAATTCGAAATAAGTTTTCCATATTAACCAAGACTCATAAGAAAGTATATTGCGATCCTTTTCTCTCAGGAGTCTACACAACGGATTAACAACTGTGCGTTGCCCAGAGGTCTATCTTTTGTAATAAGTCCAGCTTCCCACACGTGCCCTTCATAAAATAATAATACAAGTCTCCACGCAATTCTCATCATTGCACCGCGTCGTACGTAATTTGAGCAGTTGTAGCAATGTTCCAACACTGCACACTCTAGTTCCGCATTCCGTTGAGATGCTTCATTGTCAAGTAGTTGACGTCGAGAAATCGCTCGACGCAGTTGGCAAGACACGTCTCCTCAGACTTGTCCAGCTTGGGGTTCTTCACGCTGCCCTGGATGCACTTGGACCAACACATTTGGGTCAAGCTGTGAGTCTCTGTGTATTGTCAGTGGTTGTTGTATGTGGCGAGACAACGGCTTAACCGCATGGGGCCGTTGAGATGACAGGCGATGAGGGGATTACGAACGGGCCTGGATCTGGGAACGCTGCTGCTCGTTGGCGAGGAACTGACGCAGGTCGTTGCGATCTTTGTCATTGAGCTTCTCAAGATCAGCATTATCGATAGAAATCTGTTGCGAGCTCATGATTGGAACGTGCGAGCCAGAGGGTTTGGTAGGCGAGGTTAGATGAATGTATGTTTTGGCTTGAATTGTTGCCAGAATATGAAATCGTTGATGTCAAATTTTTGTATGGCACTGGGATAACTAATTGCCAATGGTGGCCAGCGGGTCAGAGAGTGGAATGGACCCACACCCTACACATTGACATGCTATGTAGTACTCACTACTACCGACCAACCTACTAGGTACCTACTAGTAGTATGTAGGTGCACACTGATGATGGTATCTACTTATTTTTATACGTCAAGCAGCAATCGTGAAGCCTGCAACATTTAAACAGTCTTATATATAAAAGTATGCTGAAAGCAAATGGGAACAAAAAAGGCCAGACAGCTTTTTGTGTCACAAATGCCGACTGTCGACGAAACGTCGATGGAACGAGAAAATCAGAACTAGCTCCCATATCCACCGTACCACGCAATGAATGAATGACCTTACACCAAATGAAGGTAGAATTGCAACGTCAAGACCTCTAATCTATCAAACAAAAACACAAATGGACTAAGGAAAAGAGACAGAGACAAAGACAAAGAAGAGGCGTGAGCATAAATCAGGGAAGGAGAGAATGGTGAAGGGGTCCATGTTGACCTGAGAACCGTAAAAGTTACCGAGGTAGTAGACTAGACACCTGCCTGTGATTTAAATGTACTTCTTCCAACGAGCGAGTGACAAGATGACGAAGCAGAGGAAACTCATGAAACCGATGATGCCAAAGAATGCGCCGAGATGGCCCGAACCGTCGGCTGAAAAGGGGACAGGGACGTTCATACCAAACACACCGCTAACCAAGTTGAGAGGCACCAGAACAGAGGCAAGGAACGTGATCTTGCTGAGGACCCTGTTGGTATCAGTTCCCTGAGAAATGCTGTTGATGGAGAGTGTAGCCAGATAATTGCTGTGTGCACGAGAGAGAATCTTCTCAAAATGCCCGAGGTTTGTGGCCATGGTGACCACATGATCCTGGATGTCTCCTAGGTACATGCCAATGTCCATACGGGGCGTAACCTTGTAGTTTTCATTGCATCGTTTGGTGAAACCTCGGAGAACATCGGCTTTGCCGCCAAGAAGTCGTAGAAGTGCCATACAGTTCTTTCTCACGCGTCCGATAGAACGAAGGAATGAGTTGGAGGCATCTTCACGCATGACGAAAACTTCATCCTCAATTGCATCCGCCTCCAGCTCGATCTGACGAATGACTGGACCGAATGAATCAACAATATCGTCGCTATATGCTAGGTCAATAGGAATTTTACACGATTTTGATGATGCGTACTCACATCAAAGCGTAGCAGATCCAATCACTACTAAGAGAGACATAGTCTTTCAAGGCTGTGATCCTCTTGCGAACCTGAGCCGCGTGCGAGTTAGGCTCGAAGCTAAAGCTGAGGGTGCCCTCGCGAAACACAATGACATATGTGTTGAATGGTTCATACTCGATACCGTCTGGTTCTTCCACAACCGAGAAAGATCTGAAGCAGGAGAAGTAATAGGAAGGGAACAGCTCGATCTTCTCCCGGGCTTCTTGTGTAATGATATCTTCAATCGTCAGAGGGTGGATCCCGAACGCTTTGCAAATTCCCTGCACTTCCTCCTTGGTGGCCGAGTTTACGTTGAGCCACCAAACGCCATCTTCTTCATCCTCGGGTAGCTCGAAAAGGCCACGCATGTCTTCGCCCGGGAGAACGAGATCTCCAAGTTCGGCAGCGTGAATGGTAGACTCCCAGGCAGAAGAGAAGAAACTGAAGCGATTCGGGTCAATGGCGGGTCCCTGGGGCTTCTCTGTAGCTGATGCATCTGTATGAGTTTTCTCTCGAGTCATTGAGTCTTCAGATGGTATGTCTAGAATATCGCCGTCGACCGTGACCATTCGCTGTGCGCGTGACTCGTGCGATAGGGTACGTAGGTCCTCAAAGCTCTGGTTGACCGAAGCCTGGCGCTCGGCGGCCTTCTCGGCAGCCTGCTCCATGATAAAACTCTCCAAATAATCCCAATCGATATGGAGCTGATCCTTGTGATGATTTTCCTTGACCGGAAAGCATACATCTTCCTCGGCAGTCTTGTTCGTGGAAAGACTGGCGGCATCGGTGTCGACGGTTCTGGGCTTGCTGCGGTAGCTTCGCTTGCTGGAAATGGACATTGCACGGCTCAATCCATCTTCGATATCAGGTCGACTCTCATTGACCGACATCCCACGCTCTCGACGCCGAGCTTGGGCAAAAGCTTTGACAGAGTTGGGGGGTGAAATGGATCGGGCATCCGTGTTAGATTCAACGGTCGGACGGCGGCTACGCTTGGTAGTTGGTGAAAGTTGTTCGCCAGCCTCACCATCAACAATAGCTTCCTCGAAATCGCGGACTAGGATCGCAGGTGTAAGCGATTCGTTTCCGACTTGGCGCGAGCCATAGAGACTGTCAAAGGTTCCTCGGCGAGGTCGATCAGTCCGCTGGACTGAGCTCATTTGATGGCGGTGGTCATCGAGTTCAGGAACGGGAGTGCCGTACCGGGCTACGGGAGTATCTTCGTGGTCAGACATATTGGATTAAATGAACACGGAACCAAGAGTAGGAGTGTCGAGAGGGAGTTCGCGATGTAAAAGATTTGGGGAGGTGTTTCCAAGCGGAGGATGGTATCGGGAGGGTATTAGATTCCCATATTATCTCGTATATGTGGAAGGAGTCGTGAGCAGCTGCTGGTAGATGTGGCACCCGGCGCGCCTCTGACGCGCCGAGTAGTTGTTATGTTCAACCTCAACCTATGGATGAGGATCGTGTTGCCAAACGGCACAGGGTCGTTGAATGTAGCGGCGAAGCAGTGAAGTAGAGGTAGTGTACTAGTGGCCAGTTATGGGGGCTTCTTGTTTACTCCGCTGTAGACCCAAGAGCTGGGACCAAAGAGCGAAGGGGGGGAAAAGTTAGAGAAGGCGAGTTGAGCCAACTTGAAGGTTGTCGTGAAGAGGGCGGATTGCCGATTACTGAGAGCGTAAATGGACGATGTCGAACTGGATAGGGCAATCGCTAGACACGATGCTGTCCAAGCTGAGGCGCTGGTGAGGTTTCAATGTTGCTGGGTTAGGTTAAGAACAAAAAGGCATTAATTTGATGCCAGATTCGCCAAAGTTTTCTTCGAGTTGGGTTTTCTTTTGAGCCTGGCAGGGGGCAGTCGGATGGATAGCGGTTGCTATGGATGGGTGCTAGGGCCCTCTCGTATGACAAGCAAGGTCAAGGGGTCAAATTTGCTGTTGTTCCAACAAATTGTGATTGATTTGTTATTTGTGTGTATGGAATAGTTGATAAGATGATGGGTCCTTCTCGTAAAAGCAGGATTGTTGAGGTTGTCGGAAAAGAAAGGGGGGAGAAAATGTGCAAAAAAAAAAAATTTAGATTTATCAGGATTGTGAAAAGGACCGGTGGAGGTTATGAGAAACGGTAGGATAAATCAGGTGTAATATGTGCTATGAAAGAGAGGGGGAAAAAATTTATACTGCTATCGTGTGGCGGGGACTTGGAGAGTAGAGAGCTTGTCTGCCGATTGATATTGTGAAGAAATGCCTATCACAAGCCAGACTGCTAAAGAGCAGGCAGTTGTTCGGTCGAAACGGCTTGAACGGATCAGAGAGTGATGCAGGTGAAGGCAGACCCACCGCCACCTTTTTCTCCTTGTAAATTTTTTTTCGTTTGCTCTTCTTTTCACTTATCCTTACAGTACCTAGTTATTTATCATCTAGCTTGATTAAGAACCAGCCAGCTCAAAGAGAGGATAGTTAGACGAACAGGAAACCAGAAATGCCGCTATTATTTATATTATACATGCCCTTTCACCTTGCTTCTAAAGGACTTGACAAACTATCATGACATATGAGAAATTCTCCCCCACCTACCCTAAATGCATGACTGACAACTGAAGACAAGTTAAATCAATCATATCAGGAACATTTGGCACAGACTTGTTGGCTGACACATAAGTAAACTTAACTTACAGTTCTACCCATTGCCTCCTATGTTGAAGTACACATACCTACCTACACGTACCTACCTAGGT
Organism: Fusarium penzigii; assembly: GCA_013623535.1. NCBI lineage: Eukaryota > Fungi > Ascomycota > Sordariomycetes > Hypocreales > Nectriaceae > Fusarium > Fusarium penzigii. The sequence goes on from JABFFC010000419.1 coordinate 25,743, forward strand.
ACCAGTACCTACTACCTACCTACCTATGGAGGAGTCCCCTACATGCCCGGGGCGTGACAAGCCGAACCCACTTTAATACAGGCCAGCAGGTCCCATCTCAAGCTCGACTAAACACGACGCCCAACCAGTTTCAACACGGATAGTACTCAATACCAAGCGTACTACCTAGACAAAGAAAATCGGCGATACCTTAACATCCTTCGAGTAAAGGACAGCAACACAAAGACCTTACTCTAATACCGACCATACCCCAACCAAATTCTGTTTTGTCTGGGATTTCGTGCCGATATCGCCAACATCCATCGTTTCATCGACAGATCACAGCGCCTGTCGAGGCAAGAACTATACACGTGTACTCGGATCCAACATACTATACCACCAGCATGGCAGAGCAAGTTCTGGACCAGTTGAGGGATGTCGTAGAGGGGCAAATTGTATAAATCACTCCTCTATCTTCACGTCTTTATCAATCATGACTAACTAGGCGCCTCCCATAGGACTTTGAGGGCCAGAAACTTGCCGAACTCCTCGCTACAGTTCTTCTTGTGATTTCCGGTGTACGTCCTTACCCACACTCCGGACTCAACATTCGCATAGCACCACTGACAAGATCTTAGGCTCTTTCCTTCGTCCTCGGATATGTCCTTCAAGATATCAAGCTCGCCGTATATGTGGGATTGGCTGGAACAGCCCTTACATTCCTTATGGTGGTGCCTCCATGGCCCTTCTTCAAGAAGCATCCCGTAAAGTGGTTACCAGCAGGCTATGCCACGGATTTGGCAGCAAGCAAATCAGTTCAATAAATTCGCGACCTGCTTTTTGTTGGCACAACTCTCCATGTGCTTCACGGCACGATAAATAAATACAGCCCGGTTCGTTAGTACTCTGTAATCTAAACGTGTGCCGTCCGTGTCCATAAACCCGGCTCTCCCACAATGCCCCTATGCTGTTCTCAACGTCCGTATTTCTGAAATTCCCAGTCCCTATTGTCCAGTGGACAAACCGATCTGGCCTTCAGCCATCGTGAGATGCAGTGAAAATGGAAGGCATGCTGTAAAGGTTTAGCTCTAAACAAACATACACTTGTGTAGGATAGGAGCTTACATTGCATATGCCCCATGCTACGGTACATTCTTCACTCGTAGCTGAGGCCTGGTTCGCCTGGCACTCAATGCCTGTAGTGACTATTGTTAGCAATGCCGTACAAAAATGCGTTCGAGGCCATGGCATACATAGATCCATAATGTGGTTTCTACAAATAGCGCAGTTGTCAACTACGATATCCCATGCCCAGAGAGCGACTGCGTTCCACTAGGAGATATTAGCAACTATTCTGGAATGCCTGATGCATGAGCTTCTACCTTCTTGACTTCAAACTTCTTCTTCCCTTCAACGCTTTTGCCGTTGGATCCCTCAGCCTTCTTGGTTACAGGCGCATCGCTCATCTCGACATCAGCCATGACGACAGATTGGTCCAGATGTTGTTTCTTGCCCAGACTGTGCACAGAGCAATATAAACTCCAGTGAAGGAGCTAACACCAGAGAGCCTGGAACCGTCGATACTGGGCCGATATATAAACTGCGTATTCGGGAATAGCGGCAAAGCTCTTGATCGGCTCGGTCGTATTGAGAGATATCTTAAGTCCTTGTTCTTTAAGTCGTGGGATGGCTGATCGTATGTATAACTGTCGACTCCAGTCTGTGACTGTTAGCAAGATGACGCAAGGACGAATGTAGAGAATAAGATGATGTCCTCGTGTGAGGACCTTGATGGCGAAAATCCTGGAGTATATACCTCGACAATGGAATCAAATAAGCTGAGAAAGAACCTTATCAGCTTGTAATATGGTGTTGATGTCGTTACCAGAAGAATGATTCGCTAGTATGGCTGGAGTGAGATGTGATGGAAGAATTCCAAGGCGGCGATAACTGCAACTACTAGGCAGCTGAAGTTGGTCAGCCTGATGCTCTCAAAGAAGTACCTAAGTTACCAGTACCTGGTAGGTACTACCTACTGTGTGTGGCAAGTAGGTCGCTTCCAGACAACGGCAGAGGGTGGGGCAGGACAGAATTGAAGGTCCAAGAACCCTCCCTTGGTGAACATCATGTACCTCACGCCAGTTAGAGATCAATCACCTTTCGACTACAGCTGGTTGTAAATTTCGGGCGTGTTTGTTCCATGAAGATCGGCCAGTGGCTAGAGGATAAGTCGAACACAATAGCCTGAAATCCTGGCTTGGATTGGCAGCACGCCCGACAGAAAATCACAGCCGCTGTGTGAGCAAAGATGCTATGCACATCATTCAGGTTTGAAACTTGACCTGAGTCAAGACACATGCGAATTTACTCATTGTTCTTGTACGCTATCTACAAAGAAACTTGAAAGGCACCATATAAAGGTAATCTCTATACAAGGCAATACACAACGTACATTTTGATGGAATTGAGAAAACCGCGATGATGATAATAGGCTGAGAACTGGCCAAGGTTAGTAGAAAGTTGTTCTCTGTATTGTGGAGCCTGCCCTACCTAAGGTACCACCTGGATGTTTTAGGCTCTTGGGCACTCAGTCCAAGCCTCAAACGTAGGTATTTCCGAGCATTGCATCTGTACCTATGAAAAGCCCGTCCATATGCCTCTCATCTCTCTTCCACTTCTTTCTCTTCCCCTCCTCCTTATCAATCCGCTGTTCGATTTCCCATTGCATCATGATCAGAACAAGCAACGACGTCCTTTTTTATTTACCCCTCGACTCTGCAATCATCAACAAAAACTCATCTTCGCCCTTACCAAGTCTTATTGACAACCCTCCTGATTCATAATTCGGGTTTTTCCTCTTCTTCTAAACTTCGCATCACTTTGTCGCGCCCAGCATCATAGTATCCATCTCATCAAGAATCGACCTCGTTCAGCGCTCTACCCCACGATTTCGCATCACTATATTTGCTTCGCCACCATCGACATCATGAGTGAACCTCCATCTCAGCCAACTACTACTCCTGCTCGGCGTAGGCAAGGCCGCGGGAATGGTCGTGTTGGCGCTCATAAAGCCTATGCTTCTGAAAATGATGTCGCCAACTTCGACCCCGCTCGCTACGATCGCCATCCACGAACTCCCCAAAAGCTTGTCAACGTCGATACCACCCAGGTCAATGTGAACTCCAAGCAGCGTTCTCGGAACAAACCTCGAACAAAGAATGCTTCCCATTCTCCGGAAAGTGCTCAGCATGGTCGTCACACCCCGCCCCATCAGTCCTCGGCAATCAAGGCCGCCAGTATCCCGGCTTTCGCAGGTGCTACGTTCCATGCCTCTCCTGCGCCTTCGGCGCTACCTCTTCCTAGCTTTCTCTCCAAATCGAGTTCTGAGTCGCCTAGCGCCAAGGCCACGCACGACGTGAAGCAGCAGCACTCTCCTGTCACTGACAGCGAGACTTTCAGTCCTTCACACACAGCCCAGGTACCGGCTTCGGAATCGCCTCTGGATTTCATGTTCCGCGCTCATCGCCAGGAAAAAGAACGGCATCGTAGCGGAAGTTTCGTCGGCCACCGGCCTTCTGGTCTTGCTTCTGAGTCTCCATCATCGCGGTCACCCTTCGATCCTGGCAGTATTCTTAAGCCGGCAACGCTTCCGCAGGCAGCTCGCTCCCAGCCGCGCTTCTCCCATGGAGGTATCGACGAAACAGAGTTGGATGGCACCCCAGGCCGACCCATGGGACCTGCCTTTTCTACCCCATACCAGGAGCGCATTAGGGCGGCCCGAGCCAATGTTGTTCGATCTCCGAACACGACCGACGTGCAGTCTCACCGGGTCGTTACAGCCCAAGAAGACCCTGCCGAAGCCCTCAAGAAATATCTGTTTGGCGGATCTAATATGTCTGATCCCAACTCAGCACCGGTCGGCTTCTCTTCGCCCAGGCCAGCTCCTCCCCAGGCTCCTGGATATGGTCACAAGGCTGCTGATGTGACATTCTCACCTGAACGACGAGGTAATGATATCCAGGCCATGGAAGACAACCTCCGACGTATCCTCAAATTGGACCTAGGCACGAGTTCTCATTCGGACGGACGTCTGTTTTCATAACTTATCACATTTGGACATTATACAGCCTACACCAGTTTTCTTCTATGCTGTTCTTCTCATACATTACCATCTCTTCTTTGAGCGACAGGCGTGCCTTGATGATGTAGTTGGCAATGTCTTTTATACTGCTGGCGGCATTGGTTGGTATAGCGAGGCACTTAACGGACATTTCCTTCTTGTTGGGCGTTATCCTTTTTCCAGAAGATCAGGCATGCGTTATTGGGTTTGCGCGATTTCAACATTCGATTATGGGATATTCGGGAGTCAGTCATGTTGGTTTATTTGTTTGTGCTGGAAGATATGGAGGCTGGACAAGCAAGGTTGTGTTTATGTGATGTATGGATGTTTTGCTCGCACGATATTGAGACAAGCGCTCTTTTGAATGATACCCAAGGGTTCTTTTTAGTCTCACGATGACAGGAGTGGGCTGGGTGGGAAAGCGCTATATGTCTAGTAGGTAGATGGGAAAGTCTCATGTTATTGAATACGATGCCCCGACACCGTTCGATCTGGTATTGCTCCTTGGCGGTACAGTCTCAACTCACTCGGATATGCAAAGAATGAATATACACCGCACTTTTCAACCCATACTGACTGCCTTCACCGTGTGTTTGCCCCTTATCACTGAAATTGGGTTGGTTATATACGGACTCGAATTTACTGCCCGGGACAGGATTGGCTCTGTAGAACACACGTGGCTTAGTAGATGCAACATTCAAATCAGAATCAACATGTAGGCGAAATATACCATACCTAGCCGACAAACTTGTCGATAATCACCAAATGTCGTCCTTGACTGTAGGGTAGCCGCATATCTCCAAAACAACACAAAACTTGGACGCAACCCTTTCCTCACTCAGCAGCATCAAACTGACGAGTTAGTGCCACATGCACCTAGGCTAAGATAAAACAGTGGAATGTCGTTCGTTAAACAAGACCAACAGCACGACAAATAAGCCCCGACCC
>JABFFC010000420.1:0-17953 GCA_013623535.1 Fusarium penzigii
GGTTTGCCTAACCCTCTGGTAGGACATCCAGCCTCGTATAGTTGGTCCATCGTCTCTCTGAACACGGCTGTACCTCACTATGTTGACTTAACATTGCGACAAAGTGGTCATGTCCTGCCCTTACAGTCTGTCAGTTCGCAGGTTAAGTTTTTTTTTTCTGATACAGACACCGACAATGAGTTATGCGAAGATGCATTTAGCAAGTTACGAAGCTATAACCAAGGAAGTTTGGGCAGCGTTTGACTCCGTCGATTCATGGTGCAAGACAAGGCATCTATTTGTCTTCAAGGTTTTGGGCAGCGTCTTCGGGGATCGCCGAAGACAAGGCTGTGGCGGTAAAGACGGTCAAAATGGCGAAAGAAAGCTTCATTGTGATGGTGTTTAGCGCATCCCGCGCAATGGTACTAGGCGAGGCTGAGCATCCCGCACACTTTCTTCGACAAGCTACTATGAATACCTGCATCAACAGATGTCTGGGTTCTGAATACGGCCAAACTTGAATCCAAGAGGACATTTCAGCCACCAATTATGTCAGTTTCAGGGGAAGAAGTAGCTGCCCGGCTTTTAGAGGAGGAGAAGTCGACGGCCTCCGGACCAGGCCACCACGCACATGAACTCGAAGTGTAAGGAGAGCGGCAAGAATGTTAGGGCCAACATGAGGAGGCTAGTAGCAGCGCTGGAGGGATGACATATCCAAAGTTAGGTATTACGCTCAGATTGTACAGGATTCAAGGATTAGGTGAAGATTTCCGACTAATGATTGACACCCGACTTATCATGATCCGTTGAAAGTGGTCTGCGATAATTTGTCCTGGCTTCTCAACAATATTTTCCTTCCTTCAACTGCCGTAGGGGTCTTCGCAGCACGCTTAACCTTGTTTAGCTGAATGTCATCCGAAGTCGCTGTTTTTACATGGACAACCCCTACTAGCGGACGTCCCAGGGCTGAAGCGTTTCGAAGAGAAATTATCATCCAAGCCCTTTTCCACTTAAAAACTTTTAGGACATGCTCATACCTGGACGTCTATATAGAGGCCCGGATGCCCAACCCCTTCTCAGGGGACCTTCGACAACCGATATCGATTGTGCTTTGAATGTTTACCTCACCTCATAAGGTATCAAGCTCGTTCATATTTCACATCTCAAACAATCCCCAACAAGTCAACATGGCCCCCAGCTGGCTTGAGAAGTTCATCGTCCGTGTGGACGCAACGCCTGACCCGCGGCGCAGCGAGGAGAAGCCAGCGTTGGAGATGCACTACACCGCCCTCGCCGGTCACCGCCGGATCGTGGGCGTCAGGGGTGACACAAAGCCCCGCTACGAAATCAGACGACGAGCTGTTCTTGAAATTTGGGGCGACAAGTGCTATGTCACCTCGCCAGTCAGCGGCGATGAGGAAATAGCTACAATCGACTTTCATTCAATTCCTGCAAAGACCGAGATTCAGTTCTCGAAACGTGGTCATCAAGTCAACATCAAGGCAGACGGTGATTACAAGGCCAGTGGTGGGCTCGGCAAACTGCACTGGAAACCAACAGGGATGGTCCCATACGGCCGGGCTTCATGGGAGATCAGAGATCAGTCAAGTCTTGTGTTGTCGGTGACGATTGACGATCACCAAGCGAACGGTTTTATCACTTTATGGAAAGGTGGTCTCGATGCAGAGACGATAGAAGAACTTGTGGTGGTCGGAATTTCCAAGATTGAGGATTACAGGAGGTTGATGAGGAACTCGAAAGTTGCTGCCGTTTCGACGGTAACGAATGTAGCTTGGCTAGCTGGGACTTAAGCAATATTTGTCTTGAGAGTTGCTTTGTTATGTTAGGATGTAACGAGAGCTAGGTTGCCATTCTTGATTATCTACTATCAATGAGCGACTGAGTAGTGTATATGTAGTTTGGTCAGAATTAGACATACTGATGCATGGTAGTATCAAAATGGCTCGAATATTGTCTAACAAACGATATCAGGATGTACGCGGCACTTTTGCAAATCTTTTACAGCACAACTTTAAAGCGGTTGACTGTAACATAAAACAGGTGATTGAATTTCTTTGCCCAAGAATTGCAATGTCATAGCGTCGTTCTTCGACGTTGTAGGCATCTACACATACGTGATTGGTAAGAAATAATATACTCCAGTAATTCCATCGAAACTCCTTTCTTGCTGATTGTGGACCTCGAATGTGTATTGATTTTGCTCCCTTCTGGCAAATGACTGACAAGAGGTTTGCTATCACGCAAAACCTTCCCGTGATGTGAACGGAAGTATAAGGATAAAGGTGTAAACCCCTTGACATCTATACCTGTGCTAAGAGAAAGACAATTATGTTATTTCCGAGTTGTATCAATACTTGTCTGCTTGTATATACAACTCATGTGAGATCAAATCTAAGGAGTTTGCCATGCCAAGGGTCTTGGCCTTCCCTCTCGGCGTGAATATCACCAATTGATACGAAACCATGAGACTCATAAAACCTATATCCACGTTAGTATTGCTCATTGGTCCAATACAAACATAGCAGATGCGAATCTTGACTTACTTGACCAAATTGCCATTGTTGCCAGCCCAACAGTCCAGATACAGGGCTTTCGCGCCTTTCGATACAGAATACTCCTTGGCTTTCTGTACTAGAGCAGCCCCAGCACCCTTGCGCGCCGGTCCCGTTCGGAAATCAGAGATCAAAACTTCAAGATACACGGGATTTTCCTCCGCATCAGCCTTAGCCGCAATCAAAGACAACTCCGGCGACGACTTGACGTATCTCGGCCACCAACGCTCACGGGTCGAAAGGGCCGCTACCGACAAGAGACGTTCTCCGTCATCAGTCGTCCGAACGCTGAGGCCGTCCAGGTCTCGATCATCGTCGGCAGCGATGGGAACCTCTGCGATGAAGACCCGCACAGCTTCCCCCTCGCCATTCTGCTGATAGGTCTCGGCTGCAGCGACGGTGTCATGCGCTCGCTGGGAACGCTCCTTATCCTGGGAAAAGGGTTGCGAACCCCATTGTGCGCCGCTTCCCGTGGCTGCCAGGTGGGGTAACGCGCTGTCAAAAGCAGCGAGTATGAAGTTGCCGTCGTCGGGCGACTTGCAAATGTCTCGGATATGGAGTTTCGACGGGGCCATCTTGATTTAGTTTACTGACAAGCAGGCTAAAAATCAGTCAAGTCCAAAAATCAACGATAAGCAGGCCCCCGGGGCCCTCAATATATAACGAAGGATCATGACAGCATGGCTCGCTGATTACAAAGCTTACCTTGACGCGTCAACTTCCCTGCTTCTGTGAATTCCTTGGTGGGGACACGTATGCGCAACTCCCTGTGTTTTTGAACCCATGGTGAATCTCCTATCTTATCTCTTGTCTCTATATGAATTCAATTGTATTCCAGTGATTCTTCCCAGGACAAACGTGGCAAGAATTGTGCAAAGGACAAAAGGCTAGACGCAACCCAGACCTTTACTATTAATTATCGAATTCGATGAATGCGCCATGCTCTGAGTGTAGTCAAAGAATGATGAGTATTGTTACCGAAACCTTCAATTGTGAGGGAGCCACGCACTTGGTGATGAAACTGATGAGACAGGCCTGTCCCTTCGGGGCTAGCCCCTTAAGGCAGGCCAGTGTAAGGTGCAGCATCAGCTGACAGTATGCGTACCAGGTGGTGTGATGCTCTCTTGACCACATACCCTGACTTTCTTCGTATCACACGGCCTATTCATGAACCAAGCCCTATTTGAGTGATCTTGGGTTCTTTGCTTCTGTGACCCAGTACTATACATTTTGCTGTTCAAGTACATCATAGTAGACACTAAACCCAATCAATAATCATGCCAAGTAGCGAGAGAACCTGCCAGGCCGATATCGTCGGGTTAGGGGTATGCCCCATCATTTCCTTCACGTTGCTACCCAAAAATGAAAACTGAGATAGCTACTGCAGGTTCGAAGCTCCCTTTATGCTTTGTCCCTTGTAGGCCCGACGTTTGCCTTGTTCTCGGCTTCGCAAGAATTGTTGAGGCGCATTGAGACCTCGATGGGATTGTGGGGCTTGCAATCCTTTTGACCAGCTTTGTTTATGCCAGTGAGTCAACACTAGACCTTTTTCATGCTCTCTGCCTATTTCACCTTGTCAGACTCGCTGGCGTATCTATCCAGCCGGGGAGAAAGATCAAGCATGGGAAGCCGAGGGCCAAGGTCATTTACATCTTTCTCTATTTCATTAGTGCCCTGGGACTTCTCTGCGTATCATTTACATATTCGGCTAGACTCCCCTAGGTCCATATCCCAATATTACACTTAGATTGTGTCTATGTGGTTTACGGCGTCAGTGTGAAGACAACTGATGTCGTCTTTCGTGGGCTTTTTATTGCTAGTGTTGTGCTTACGATCTTTTGAATATCTGTCTTCTTTCGCTTCTGGATGCGCAATCACCAAGATGACAATGGTCTTAATGAAACAGCTGGTTCAGATGGCAACCGCTTCATAAGTAATATTGCTGGTCGAGCGTATATCATCGCAATACTTGAGCTCACTATCCATCGAAATTCAGCCATGACTTCGGGAGGAAACTGGTCATTTGGACAGATCCTAGCAATGATGATGCTTCTACGGCCTGTGAATGAGTTCATTACTCCAACCAGCTTTGGCATACGTACGAGGCAGGTGTTTTGTCATCTCTTCTGGGATTCTAGATTACTACATACCTATGGGATCTGGTGGTTCCAGCCCGGTTATAGGAGTTCTGGCTTTTGAAGTGTCGAATTTTAATGTTGCTTTTGTTGTCACGTTGGCAAATAGTTATTGAAGACAGTAATTATGTCGTACAGATCTTCCACTATGTCTCACATGTTGTTATCTCACGACGCCCCAATGCTCGGGTCGATTGCTGCTGGAGGGCCTTTGCTCTTGGGAACTGCGCTGTCACAAGCTGCGGTGAGCCTGAGCATTAATACTTTCAAGCCAAGGAAAGTGTATTTTCAATTAGAGGGGGGCGGTAATCTGGATCTCGATCATAATTCCAGCCGGTTCCTATGCTCTTGCGGGTTATACACGCGCTCGAGTGTCAGAGAATCAAGGTAAGTCTCGTTGATACTCGAGGCCGCTCAGCAGCAACAGTGGTTCAAATAACCCTTCTTTCAGGGCTCTATCTATATACTCAGAGGGTGGCAGCTACCGCTGGCGCCATCTATGGATCGATAATGTTTGCGCTGAGGATTCCACAAACATCAATCATCATATGGTACTAGAGGAAGGAAAAGGGGAGGATGCAAGAACAAGAGCAGGCACGTAAAGCGAACGATGCGATGTTGAATGTCATGGGGTTCAACAGACCTCTGCAAGAGATGGCCCATAACTCTCAAGGATCCAACTCCCCTTTGGGAAGGAAAAGAGAGCAGAACGAATGAATAGTATCAGACCAATCTAAACAGGTGGGTGGTACCACGAGTGAGTGCAGTTAGGCTGGCTTTATTAAGAATACTATTCGCAGATTTGAAGTTTTAATCTATCCAGTACTTTGTCATCCTATAATCCATCAGCGGATAGCAATGCCTTTGTTCGTTCAGGACAACCTCAGACGCATGAAACCCATGTCGCCTATTTATACACCGCCACTCTCGCACTTCACGCTCGCATTTTTGCCTGCTGCTAGTCCAAATACGAGCCGAAAGGATTTGAGGATTTTTCAAAGGATCTAGAAAACCTTGGCAGGGTAGGTCAGTAGCCACTAATATTGGACATCGGCTGGCAATCCTACACATGAAACATCCAAGGCGGAATGTAATATTCCACCAGACCTTCAATAGGCGACTTTGTCGCTAAAACGATCTTCGGACTTCTTTTGGTCCCACTGAATTTGCTTTTACTCAGAAGGACATGTAAATCTCTATAAATGAATACACTATATTGATGTATATAAACCTAGATCCTTCACCCACAAATCTTTCTTTCTGTATACAAACAGCAACTTTCTCTTCTCAATAACAAGACAGCCAAGTATTTTTCAAAATCCCAACATGCACTTCCCTTCAACCGTTCCAGCTCTTGTTGCGGCCTTGTCGCTCGCTTCCGGTACACATGCTTGGGCACAAAAGGCCGATGGAACATGGGTGGCCAACAACACGCTTCACCCCTTCCCAGGTGGCAGTAGGTGCAATGGTTGAATCTATGCATATAAATCACTGACAGTCTTCTAGTTCGAGTACATGAAGCCTGCACAACAATGAACACGATGAACCGCCACAACCCTGGCACTAACTGTGCCGTAAGTAATAAGTGTATCTTCTTTGTGCACTACGTTCTAATTATCATTGCAGTTCTGGAAGGATGGCAAGGGAACTATCCTACGCGGAAGTAAGTACATCTCCCGGCTATTGTTGTCACATACTTATATCTGTGTCCAGCATGCGGCTGGTTCGACGCCACCATGAAAACGTTCACATGCATTCCCTATGCCTAAGGACTACTAGCGGTACGCCGCTATCAATCTACTGGAGATGAGATGACAAGGAACACAATCCGTGAATCTGCTTTGGAGTTGATTTGGTCTCTCGATGGTTCGTATAAAGCTGGAATGGGACAGGCATGAAGTGGCCCCGTCGTTTGACAAAGCCATATTACATGGCTGTCATTCTACTGCTGGCTACTCTATATAAAAGTAGCTACCATCAATATTGCAGAGATTAAAATTAAGAGCCTATCACAGCGGCAGTGCATATACATTTGTTTGAAAAGGGCCCTCAAACATTTCCAGTTCAATCGCAAATATCTGAGTTGATGACGCTTGACTCCTGTGACATACCTTTAAGTCTTTTTTACTACACACTCCTGTTTCATTATCCCAGGATCTGCTGCAATGAGAATGGTGACATCAAGTCTTGCCTGCACATCTATAACATTTCGCCAGTTGATGTCGAGATGCCAGTATAATCTTATACAGCTGGGATTATAGAGAGCAACGGATCGCGAGTCTTCACTGAGTGAGGAAAGTAATTCTTAGACTTATTTATCTACCAACATGCCATGAGGGCTAGCAAATGACTATGATACGTTACGTTCTATAATTCGGGTAAACATGAATCCTTAAAGGCACGAACTATGCTACCAATCTCTCAAACAACCACTACAGAGTACATATGGCGATGATCAGCGTATAAGATTTTGTAGGCATCAAACAACATACAACAACTGTCTATGAAGATCCCCAATGAATCAGTAGTAAACATGCATGTATATATGAACGGATGCGCGTATGCTTACGGGCCTACTAGCCTGGTAACTAAATTTCTAAAAAAGAAGAAAGAAAGAAAAACCAACATCGGGGAAAAAACTACACTTGACCAAAATCAAAGAATCTCGGCAAAGATATTAATCTTGTAGGAAACTGTAGCATCATGGCATGCACTTGTAAAGTCATAACCAGGGCGAACAAAGTTCAGTCTACCACGGCATGTCCAGAAATCAGCGATCTGATTATCGCCCCAGCGGCACGACAGCTTGTTGGAGTTGCTTGTATCAATGCTGCAGAAACAGAGTTCACCTCCTTGGGCAACAGCAAACTCGGCAGGGCTGATGTTGACATAAGATGCGGGTGCAAGTCCTCCAAAGGTAGAATAAAAGGCTGACTCTCCGGCCGAATCGCCGGGACCCTCAAGAACTTTGACCTCACCAGAAGTGGAATCAACGTTGAACTTGGCTGCAGAGGATAATTCAGGGTAGAAATTGACATAGTAGACAGTGGTGCTGCCGCGGAACGACTCGAGACCAGCGAAGCCCTGGCCTCCGCCCAGGCTGGGGTCTTGGCTATCAGGCGTGTAAAAGCGGACTGTCTGTATTGGGAGAGGTTGGTCAGAGGTGTTGGAAGCAGCCTCAGAGGTCATGGTTTCTAGTTCGGTGGTGGAAGTAACTTCGGTGGTGGTAGTCTCTAGATCGGTAACAGAGGTTTCAGTGGTGCTTTCGACTTCGGCAGTGGTTGTGAGGGTGACGGAGGCGCTCAGGGTGTCAGTAGTAGTGTCGGGCAGACTAGTGGTCCAAGAACTGCTGACTGTCTCAGTGGTCTCAGTAGTCTCAGTGAGAGAATCAGTCGTCTTTGGCTTGCAAGGCGATGCATTGATGCTAGAGAAAGAAAGGAAAGCCAGCAAGGCGGCCCCAACGGTGGGTTTGTAGAGAACCATGGCGACTGGAGTACTCCGTAGTGGGAACTTAAAGAGAGTATGGAGTTGGGAAGAATGGGTTGGTTCTCAAAGCAGGCACTCACAAGTGCCAAGACCTTCTGGTTATATATGCGATCTCCAAAGCCACCTGATATGCAGTTAAGGGCCTTGATCGCTCTCTATTTTCAATCACTTAGCCCCTTCCCATTCCGTACACGCTTGCGAGGATTAAGAAGAAGAAATACAGCTTCGTGATCTCATATTTAATCTTACTTGTCGCCAGCTTTACTTTTTTACTGGTTTACCCCTGACTACTGGTTGCGCACTGGCAGAACTATCGAAAAGCTGGTGGGGTGAATTAACCACTTTTGGGCGTCGATTTTCGATAGATCCGATCCAAGCTAGATTATCACAATGAAATCAAGTCGAGGCCTGCTTGCACAACAGCCTATCCGATCCTGAAAAAGCAAAAGCCTGCTCTATTTGTATGCTCATATCGAGAGTAGAACCAGGTCTTCCTGGTTCTTAAATGCTTCACGATATGCAGAGTCCAGTTTTTAGACTACCATAAACAGTTTTGTTCATGGGCAAATGTTGATTAGTGCTGTTTTCAACTTATTAGCACCATGCTTGCAATATTATTAGTGCCAACATTTTGCCAAACCCAGTGTGATAGATAATGTAAAATGATATTATCCGAATCCGAATCCTCGACCTTGCAGAGGTTTGTTTGTTTCTAGGCCAATTTTAGTCAATTTGATGAGGCGTGCAACGATTCTTTGGTTGATATCGACACTCTACCGAACGAGGACGACAAGCTTTAGGACGCGAAGTATTTCGGAAGCATACCTACTTCCAAAATAGAATTTCTCCTCCGGCTATTTCTCATTGTGCTATACTTTTGTATTTTATGTTACAGTCCGCCTAGAAGGGAAATTGATCGTAACATAGGACGTGCTATACAATATAGGACGAGAGGTAAACATTGGAGGCACAGCTTATCCCACTCAGGACTTATGCAGCTACCCTAAATGAGATGAGAAACACGCCCAAGTGACCCTGGCAAGCCGGCTGACCGGCCCGTAAACTTCTTTCACCAGTTGCTGAGAACTGGTCCAATTTAAACGTTAAGTGGTTGACAGCAAATAAGAGGGATGTGTGTAATGTTGTTTTGACATAGCAATCAATGTAGGAAGCCTAAACAGGGTGCTATATACTACTCGGTTGGAAGTCTATCCAGGGATGTCTACTGAACTACGCTGGAAAACCTGCCCCCATCCATCTTTGCAGCTTTCCAGGCGGCCTCTGGGTACACTCGCAAACAATTATCACATGTGCCACAACCACCACAGCCCGGCTTTTTCCACAACCCTGTTTCACGATCGACTCTCCAACCACTTGGCCTCATGCCGTACGCTCCTGATTTCATGCTGTATTTGTCCGGTGATGCTGGAAAGTCGATATCCTTGGCTGGTCCGTTAACGTTGGCCAAGGTATGAACGTCGACGCCAGCTCTTTGACCAGCCTCGATAGCCTTTTGGAATAGTACGCGCGTTCTCTGCTTCTTTAAAAGTACTGAGCTCTCATATTGGTCTAGATAAATTGCTTTCAAGGCAGGAAACTGGCCAGATTCAATCAAGGCAATCACGGTAGCCTCAAGGACATCCGCTGGGTCGCTTTCACCAGCTACGTCTATAACTTTCGGACGCTCCCAAAACTTGATAACTTCCAAAGTCTTTGGAAGTATCTCTACTGCCAGTGTTGGAAACTCTGCTAGATCCAGTTTGCCTTGGCTGTGCGCTCCCCATTCAAGATCCATATCCCACCAGTTGATCGACGTTTGCTTTATGGCATGGTGATTTTCCATTTCTGAGGGATAGAAGTGTGTGCACCGATATCCTTTCACACTGGCCGAATTGTATATGATGAGCTTTTCGAGTGAGTCGGAGCTCGAACTTTCTAGTATCCGCCACAATCCGTCACTGTCTTGCATGACTTCACAGTGCTTGATACCGCGGATGGTGAGAGAGACGAGTTGATTCGGGGCCCTAAGGATCGTTTCAAGAAGGTCTGAAGACATCCAGCAACAGTTGTCAATATATAAATGTTGCACAGTTGATGTAGCTGGGTCCAGGCCATATTGATCAGTTACTTCGTCATAATCAAAGTCTGAGTCATCATCTCGGTCGAAATCCTCCAAAAGGCCATGATAATACACCTCTTTGATGCAAGGCAGAGCGAGAAGAGCCACCAAGGGGTCAACCGGTCTTGTTGGAAGATCTTCGGGTTCTTGCGTCCCGTCGGGGTTGAAACCAACGGCTACACTTTGGATTGACTGAAATCCTGGAGGCCAGTTCATTGCCAGCTCACCATTTTCTTCTTCGGTTCCCTGCCCCTTTGTCCATTTGATCGCTTTGTCAAGCCACAACAGACTGGTATGGAGGTCGTTTGGTCTTCCGATAAATCGTACATTCTTGAGATCGTCACATGATGCGATGAGCAGAAGCTTCAGAAAACCGTCGCCCCCTATTAACATTTCCTCCCTGGCCTCTTCTTGATCGGCAAGTGAAAAGGCCGACCCCCAGTAACTGTGTGCAAGGTCCAGCAGGCTTTGGATTTCAATGTTGCTGGGTCTAGACTTGTCGGCCCATGACTCGAAGCTCCCCTCGCTTTCCAAAACAAATGAACCAGCTGCCGTAGGTACTCTCTTACGCCAATCATCCCATGTCGTTCGACTCCCCCAAAACTCGAGCTCGCGCACATAGTGGATCTGGCTACCACCACCCAACGACAGATGAAGCAAGTCAGAAACAGTTTCCGAGGAAAGATCGGAAACAACTTGGTATTTCCGATAAAATTCAAGCACATAGGAGGTTTTCTGATGAATCTGGCGACAAGTCGTTGCGATATCAAGGTAACATGAGGCTGGGAGGAAACTCATAATGTGCTCAATGAGCTCTGATGGCAAGGCTACCAAGCCGCATGCACCCCTGTCCGATGTCATCGTCACGCTTGAAGGCTTAAAGTTTGGCAGGTCGATATTGCGTGACAAGCTGCCAGGGAGTGAGAGACTGGGGTCATAGATGAACCATGGCTCCGGTTGTTTGGCAGAACTGCTGGAATTGCCCGGCTCTCGCTTAGTTAGTGGTGAGAGTTGGCAGAACCTTGAATCATGGGGCGATTGCCAGCCAAGCTTCAATTGGGTGTTGAAGAACCGGTGTTCTTGGCAATGATGAGATTTGGAATCAAGACATGAGTGGATGATTTACGAGTGAATGGGAATTGGTTGGTAGTTGGCATTGCCACATACTCTGTCATCAGTCGGTTGGAAGACACATTGGCTTTGCCTTTGACAGATAAGCTAGCAAGTGTCGGGTCTAAATTAAAGACAGTGTCCCTGCTCAATCAAGCTTGGAATTCTTCAAGATAGCAGAATGCCTGAAATATGTGGACTGACTTGGTAAGTCGAGCAATGGCAATATAGGTTTCCCGTTTCAGAGTTGAGCCATAAATCAGGTGCCAACTCTTGATATTACTCTGACTGATTCACGGTAAGACGGGATCCGAATCCAGGAAGTCATCACTTATTCAGTGTCAGGCATTAAATTATCCAGGGGCTCGAAGCATGTTTGAGCAGATTATTCGTGCTTCTCAAATCCTCCAAGTGTCAAAATCTAGTGTTTCATCGTAACAGGGGTTGGCAACCCTCGACCCCAGATTGGCATGATGAGCACATGTCCGTGGCAGCATCAACGTACCAGGCGGTAATTAACCAGAAGCCTTATGATTGTTGCGCTTCCAGCAGCGTGGTACTCAGCCTTCTAGAATAATGACCTGCCAGACAATACAGGAAAGGATCCGGCTCCGCAAGCAAATTAGACAGAGTTGGCTATGGGTTAGGGTCGCAATGACTTATGCCTTGGTCTTCCGTTATTACCGCATCAAGATCTGACCGGAACCTGATTCTCCGCTTATTGGGACCCTAACTCTTTGCAGGATCCAATTTCCAGTAGAACCCGCCCTGAGGGCATTTTGACTTGAGGAAAATCTCAGTGTTTGTTTTCCGCTATACCACCCTAGGTCATGGGTTGATGAGCATGAATCGATCGGGACCACATCTTTGACGGGCACTATCAACTAAGTATGTATATAAAGACTCAGGACAACGCTTCCACCCCTCTTCAGCTCGTCAACGGTCATTCTGTTTCTTCTTCATTTCTACTTACACTTCTACTTCAAAGTACTGGTTTACTTGAAAATCATTGCCACCATGCACGGACTTGCCTTCCTCCTCGCTCTCGCTCCCGCAGCTGCTGTTGCCCAGTCCCCTCTCTACGGCCAGTGTACGTTTCTTGACAAACACCACACTAGCGTTCTCGAAGCATTATGCTAAATCATTTTCTAGGCGGCGGATCAACTTGGACCGGTTCCAAGACATGTGTTTCTGGCGCAACCTGCCAGAAAATCAACGACTACTACTCCCAGTGTGTGCCCGGAACTGGCGCTGCCACTACCACCACCAAGGCTAGCAGCTCGTCGACCGTCAGTGCATCCGCTGCCACCGGCCTCCACAACAAGTTCAAGGCCAAGGGCAAGCTCTACTTTGGCGCTGAGACCGACCACTACCACCTTAGCAACTCTGGCGTCACGAACCTCCTCAAAAGCGATTTTGGCCAGATCACTCATGAGAACAGCTTGAAGTGGGATGCCACTGAGCGTAAGTCTTCTTTATCTCCGCTCCTGGTGACAGAAATACGTGTCTGACATCAAACAGCGTCGCGCAACTCCTTCTCCTTTTCCAACGCGGACACCGTTGTCAACTTTGCGCAGGCGAACGGAAAGCTCGTCCGTGGTCACACCCTGCTCTGGCACTCCCAGCTCCCACAATGGGTCAAGAACATCAACGACCGCACCACTCTGACCGCTGTCATTGAGAACCACGTCAAGACTCTGGTCACCCGCTACAAGGGCAAGATTGTTCACTGGGACGTCGTCAACGAGATCTTTGCCGAAGACGGCTCTCTCCGCGATAGCGTCTTTAGCAAGGTCCTCGGTGAGGACTTTGTTGGAATTGCCTTCCGCGCCGCCCGCGCCGCCGACCCCTCAGCTAAGCTCTACATCAACGACTACAACCTTGACATTGCCACCTACGCCAAGGTCACCAAAGGCATGGTTGAGAAAGTCAACAAGTGGGTCGCCCAGGGCATCCCCATCGATGGTATCGGCTCTCAGGCTCATCTTGCCGCTCCCGGAGGCTGGAACCCGGCCTCCGGTGTCCCTGCCGCCCTCAGAGCCCTCGCCGCCGCCAACGTCAAGGAGATTGCCATTACCGAGCTCGATATCGCTGGTGCCGCTGCCAACGACTACCTCACTGTCATGAACGCCTGTCTTGCCATCTCCAAGTGTGTTGGCATCACCGTCTGGGGTGTTTCGGATAACGTCTCGTGGCGAGCCAGTTCGACCCCTCTCCTTTTTGACTCCAACTACAAGCCCAAGCCTGCCTACAATGCCCTCATCGCTGCTTTATAAATGCCATGACCGGCTGGTATGGTCATGGTCAATACGTAAGAGCTTGATCTGGCACTGACTTTTACTCCTGTACATTCATTTTCAGCGCGCTTTAGCGCCACTTCTCCGTATATATGTCGTTCTGGTGCACATAGCCACTTCATCTACATAACTATCTCATATATATATATGTCTACTTGATGGATCCAATGTCTCTCGTGAACCTACATGTTTGGTGACAATCGCACTCGAGCAAGGTGATTAGTATTACCGGATGCAGAAATATTGGAGTCATGCCTAAAAAGTAAAATGCTCATTGACTGCATGGTCTGGGGCCCACGCATCTCCCTTAATCCACGTGATTGGTTGTGACATGCGGTGGGATAAGTTATCCTAACGACCTGCCTCTTTTATCCAATGGAGCCTGTCACTTGTCACACTCTTCTGATAGTAGGGACGTGGTTTCTTGATGCTCAGTTTAAGACCTTTGCTCTTTATTTCTTTGTAACCTTTCTTTTTCTACTGTAATGTCTAGCCGAAAGCCGAGGTAATTTTCCACGTGTCTGATCCTTGCGAGGGCTCATCTAGACCAGGCCACCCTGGTATCGAGCCAACCGGGGTTAACGATAAGCCTGGACTTGATCTTGGGTGTTTGATTACTTGTGGGTTCAACTTTACGGTTACACGGCACCCGTCTAGCTCGTAGCAGTTTTGCGGATTTTTTTTAAGGGTTACCGAGCTGAAATATGATAAAAGCGTCGTCAATTCGTTGCCAGTTCGTTAGGTTGAAAAGTGTCAGGAAAAAACCAGCAAGAGGGGAGTAACTCGGAAACCCTAAATGACTTTGATCTGTGTGTCGATCAGATTCACCCTATACCAATCAATACGATTTGCGGCTGCAGCTATGCTGTCAAGACATTCGACCGCCGCAAGGCTTCCGCTTGACAAATCTGATTAATGTGTCGAGTTGCCCAGGCACGCTGATCAGGGGAATTCAAACATTCCTGAGATACAATAAGTAGCGACCAGACAAGGGCCATGGAGCCTACGAATCAATCAGCAATAGATTTTAGAGTAGGTATAAGGACGCTTACGAGTGGAACCTGAGTATTCGGCGACAGATATACATATATCGGTAGAAAGATTTCGGATCCTGCGGCATTCCGCTGAGCTGTTATGGGTAGAGAGACCTGGACTACGACTCTCGATGTAGTGTATGATCTGGTTGACCTGTATCCGTATCGTTCTCCAACTATTCCAAAGCTGAGCCACCCAAAGGTCATTGTAGACGTGTCGTGTTTCCATGTAATGTGGCTCGTACAGGGCAAGATCTACCACCGTGTAGCCAAAGTTTGCAGTGAGTGTTACTTTCCAGGCTTTTAGCTCGTCTTCCATCTGTCTAGCCTTTTTGAGAATGAGTGCAATATGGGCCACATCATTTCTCTTGACCATGCTTTGTAGTCCGAGTAACCTAAAGTTCATGTCCCCAAGGAAGCTGGGCGTCTGGCTTCTTCTCAACTGAAGCAAACAGTCTGGTACTTTGATTTTGAGACGTGTGAATGAGTACATCTGTAAATGAGTCAGTCCTGGGCCATCTAGAGCTAGCAGTATAAAAGTCTTACAAGTTGAGATCGAAGCTGCTGAAACAGTTGCCCGCTATATTGTATGTTGAACTGTTTCCGACCTCGAAGTTGAAGGAGCGTAATAGCTCCTTGAACATGGAAGGTATGTGGTCCGACAGGGTCTAGACTATCCACCTGTATCAACTTTGCAATGTTAGCCTGTAGTAATGTGCATTATAGACAGCTCTGCTAACTTCGTATAGCGCCAGCAAGATTACTGCTAAGAAAGTTGTGTCCAAAATCGACGCAAGCGGGTCGTTCAATGCCTGGTTCATTGCAGACAATGCGCGGCTGTACTGCTCTTTGGATCTGGCCGCCTTCGCAGTTGAATATGACACTCCGCAGATCCCGGCCATGGTACAGGCTTCAACAGCCGCATGGAGTGCTTCATGGTGACGATGCTCGTGGCAAATCTCAGTCAACCAGGTTTCACAATCGTCAGATATAGGTGGTTTGTCACAAGTGTATATGCAAAAAAAGAAATGGGCAGCGATCTGGTTGACATGCATGGGTGGTGGGCCAACAAGAGGCAACGGGACAGGTGTTGGCTGCAAAATCGCAGCTGTATGGCAGGCATGTGTGACTGATTCGGAAGACTCGTAATCAATTCCGAGAGAGCGATACCTGGCAAGGGAGTTCTTCTTGATTCTTTTAGACTCGTCGCGGAAAAGGATGTTGGTCAGGTTTCGGTACCCAGGACATTCTATCTTGGCCTTTTCGCATCTAAAACACTGCGGTTTTCGCTCGTCACACTGAAGGACATTATTAGAAGTTCATACTTGATCCGTCAAGGATGCATGTTACCTTGACTTTGCGCTGCCGACAGCGCTGGCAACCTCTACTCAGAATGCCGTGGTATCCCATTGCGCATCTGTACACGACGTCACCGTCACTCGATGTGTCTATCATGTAAATGAACAAAACTGTCATTGGATCATAGCAGACATAACGATGACTTGACTGGAAGCATGCAGATGCCAGTGGGGGTTATGTCCCGGCGGTCAACTTGTAGTTCTCTGATGAGGAGAAGATTATGCTCGTGGCAGGTTCTTCTGTTGAGTTTCTTATTGATGGAGCTCGCAGTCGTTCCCTGTATTGGGCATAGCGTTGAGCGCTAAGACCCAGTTCTTCTTGATTCATTGGTCCAAGAGGACGATAACAGCGCTATGGATCCCAATGGTTGATGCCATTCAAGTCCCAAGTCTAAGGATTTATTTCAGTCCGACATTTTCAAGCTTGAGAATGGCGACAAATGGGCATGACTTCGCACCGATCGTTCCGTCAGGATGAGGGCTTATTCAGATATAAATATGCCAGTCACGTCCAATATCTTGCAATCCCTCTTTCTACTCATTCATTCCACCCTCTCCGCAATTCACACACTTTGCAGCTACTCCTCTGTCAACCTCCACGTTGATCCTTCATTGAATTTAAACTCCAATCATGCCTGACACGAAGCCAAGCTCGAATACCTTCCATAAAGAAGCCACTTTCCGTTCCTATAACTGGGAGCAGGGCAACAACTACGCTAAACATCGCCTCAGCTATCATGATAGTCTCTATCAAGCAGTCATGCAATACCACAAATCCAATGGTGGACAGTTCGATACCATTGTCGATGTTGGTTGTGGGCCTGGCACAGCTTTGCGGGACTTGGCACCTCATTTCACTCATGCCACTGGACTTGATCCATCCAACGCTATGATTGAGATTGCTGAATCCATGGGCGGGGTGTCAGCCGATTCCAAGCCAATTTATTTCGCTGTCTCGTCGGCCGAGGAGCTCGGTGTTAATCTTTCACCTCCCATCCCCAGTGGCAGCGTCGATCTCATCGTTTCAGCTTCAGCTGCTCACTGGTTTGAGATGGAAAAGTTCTGGGACCGAGCAGGTCAAGTTCTGAAGCCAGGTGGCACCGTCGCAATATGGGGTGGTAGTGGCCTTCGAGTTGATCCAGCCACGCCTAATCATATTGCAGTCCAAGTTGCAATCGATCGTTTAACACAACGTCTACAAGAGTATAGAGAGCCTGGAAATTGGATAGTGTCTAATCTATATGTAGACCTACCACTCCCCTGGTCTTCGGGGAACAGCTCTATTATATTCGACAGGGCTTCTCTCTATCGACAGGAATGGAATAACGGCGTTCAGTATGATTCCAACGAACATTTCTTCGCAAACCAAGACCCCATCAGTTTGGACATGCTGGAACTCATGCTAGGTACTGATAGTCCTGTCACAAGGTGGCGCCAAGCACATCCAGACGCACTTAGAACTGAGAATGATATTGTCAGAGAGATGAGACGAGAAATCGAACAGGCTCTATCGAGTGTTGGGAGCGAGGTGAATGGAAGTGTATTGAAGGGGGGTGTGAGGGGAGTGTTAATCATGTTGAGAAAAAGAAACTGAAGTGCGGCATTTAAATGTATTCTATAATCAATGCAGGATATTGAAGAGGACAGGGCAGACGAGAGAAGTAAGATATTGCGACCTTCACAATCGCGTCATATATACCCTATATATTTTTACTAATTAACTTAGATTTAAGATAAATATAATTAGTATTAAGCTATATTAATTAATATTAACCCCTAAGAATTAGCATTAATTTTATAATATTTTTATTAATTTAGTAAAAACCCTAAGTATATAAGTTATATGTGACGGTTGGATTTCC
>JABFFC010000421.1:0-50048 GCA_013623535.1 Fusarium penzigii
GTGTGAGAGACCACATTGTGGAGTCGTTGGAGTGAATGGATGGAAGGGAGGAGAAGAACAAGGACGACGTTGGTTGGTGGGTCATGCCCTAGAAGACAGTCTCCCGTTTGAACCTCACACTCACGACGCACAAAAAAAGGGCCCAGCATTGGAGTGAAGTGAAGCTTGTCATGTCGTAAGCTCGATGATCAAAGCTCTTGTATTTGTTTCGAAAACTACACGCGACAGCCCTACTATAACTGACTCGGTCGTCGAAGAATCAATTAGACGCTCTCGAATACTGATGTATCCCCAATACAAGATCCAACGCGCAAAGACAATCCCATCCAATTGATGTGGGAGACATGTGCAAGCATGCCCAAAACTTCCATCAACAGCACAGTCTGGAATAGAGGCCGTACGGAGAAGAACCCAAATGGAATCCATCCCCAAAGGTTCACAGCGTCCAGTACCTGGGTGCCCAAGTGTGCTTCAAGAGACCGGTTTGTGGCTTTCCTCTTCCGGGGGCAATCCCTGATCTTCCTGTAGGCGTGTCCTTAGTGCTGAGACTTGTGCTTTTCAATTGGATGTCATTTTGAACCCGTCGAGATTTTCTTCCATTCCCATTTTCCCCTCCTGAGTTTACTGTAGAGTACAGTATTAGAACTGGAACTTAGTGCAGGCCATGGGCCCTTCTAGCAGTCGAGGTTACACTCAAATGCTTGTTGTTGGGCAGTGGACGCTGGCTGCCGGACGGAGTGGACGAGACGAAGCGAACCGGCGCACCAAATAAAAAAAATATCCCTGCCGGCCAGCCCTGCTGTGGTGGATCATGAAATCATCGGGCATCTGAAAGCTGAGATTGATTGATTGATTTGATCGAGCAGAAAATCCGATCGGGTAAGGACAAAACGGGCCACACGACGAGGAGCGGGAGTTGCTTGCAGGGAATTTCTTGGGTAGTATCACGATTGCGAACTGGACGTGTCAATCCCATTGAAAAAATTCTAATTTATCGATTCGTTACCTCTTGCGCACTCTTTGCCTGCCGTTGATTTGCAGAAGGGGGCCTTTTGACAGGCATCTCTGCTCTCAGTCATTGGTTGGCTCATGAGGAGATAGCAGGACCAAGGGCAGCTGAAAACGACATGGAGGACTGGAGCCAGCACGCGTTATTCCTGGTACGCTAAAGTTGGCTGTTTAAAGTTGGAGCTTGTATGGTAGCATGTTGACCAACGACATGGCCGAAGGGGATTGTTCACCTACAACACACAGTATCTTTGTTCGCTCGAGGATAACCGTAGTCCTAGACAGTGTATCGGAGGGTAACGATACTGCTTGTAGATCTCTAAACTGTAAGTTGGCCGAGTCGCATCGACTAATACAGTACTGCGCAAAGCTGCAAGCGAACGACTCTGTAAAATTACTGTTTCAATTGGGACGTCCCTCGCTTCGCTTGACTCACTTACATCCCCGACAGCCGCGTTCGTAACCTGGGATCGTAGGAGAAGGTGCGGAAAGAACGGGACGTGTTCGGTCGCTGTAGCAGATGATGAACACGATGGATTGGCTGACGAGGAACGTACAAGGGCCCCTTCTGTCAGTACTATACCAACGGCATGACCATGTCTGGTTGTGATATTAGGGGGAAGTTGAGTGCCTCAGAGAACCATTACGAATGACCTGTCAGCTTACCTGCAGTGTCCTCGGTACAGTATCTCCATTCCACGCAATACCCATGCTCTGCATCCAGACCATGTCGCACGTTTCATCGGATAGAGTTACTGAAATCGAGTCGTCGTTCTCATAACCTGCTTTCTTCTCAACTGAAAGGCGCGGCACTAGAATGGCACCGTTTCTTATGGTCTGTCGAGCAACGAACGAATGAGAAGCCCAACCAGGCATCTGGGCATAAGGTGGTGGATCAATACGCACGAGACTATTTCGTACATGGTCCATCATAAAAACTGCATGGTAAAGTTGCACGGCGGAGCCGACTACAGGAGTTTGAAGCGAGGTGTAGTGCTTTCAAGGCCAAGTGTCCAATTAGAATGGGGCTGACCACTGAAACTCTCTACTAACGGACGCCAGGCCAGGGTTGCCACTGTCAACAACTCCCTTCATTGAGAGCCTTGGCCCGCTATACGCAGGAATGCCAGGCACAGGGGTTTATTTGTGTTACCTTTCCAGCACGATGCTGATACTGATTGAACTCAGACATCATCATCGTCAAGACATTGGAAATAAGGATCCTGGCTTGGGTCTCCCATTCTACCCAAGGTAGCCAAGTGATGCATGCGTCCAGACTGGGGCTTCAACGCCGTTCGCAGACATCGCTCACCTCTGATGAGGTGACGATTATAGAAACCCACACACAGCACTCTTAACGAACCGAGCATTCCCTGTCGAAATCTTTTCAAGGCGAGCCAGAATTGTCCGCGGTGAAATTTTTCCATGAGTGGTCAGCTGATAAGACCTTGTAATGACACAACTTCCACATCATTTCCACGACGAATCCAACCCAAGAAAGAGAGGCAGTCAATAAGTCAATCCTAGGTGCAGAATGACTGGTATACCGGGAGTTCGTCAAAATAAGCAGCATCATCCTGGGCCGTTCATAAAGAACACGACAACTTGAGCACGGCCCAATTCCATGTTTCAAAACAATCGTCACGGCTCTCTACTTAACCAGGTCAAGCAAGGGTCCAGATGCCAAAGCTCCCTTCTCGCTGAAACTTGAGCTCGCCTGTCTCAATCATTCGAAATGAAAGTGAGCACTGCCGCAATCCAATTGTAGAGCATAATATTACAATCCCTGGTCTGAAACGGGTTGATCGACTGGAGATTCAGCAGGCGATCAAGCCTGTTTTTGCTCCATTGCCGGGGTTTGTACCACAGTATGTTGTTTTGCTCCGTAATGCCTGTGGCGGTACTCCGACCATTCCGGACGATGTAAGCGACAAGTGATGTGGGAAGAATACCAAAGGTTCAAGAATAGGATTTTGCGACTAGGCGACCCTTGAGGTTCAAATGCTGATATGCAAGTTGGAAAACAAACAATTGTGTATTTGCCCACTATCCGATAATTATCATTTCTATGGGCTATTCCTATCTGTCCTCCACTTGTAAATACCAGGCCCATAAGGTGACTTCGATTGTAGTCACGTGAACGCATTGACTGCATCGTTATTGCGTGCTTAGTCATGTTTTTGCCAGCGTCACCTTCTTGTTGCCCAGCTTCGGAATGAGCTTGAGCCGCAAGCAAGACGTCAACGAGAGTTGCCTACGCTGTATTTTGTAGAAAAATCAGTAAATTATCCGCCACCTGGCTTTCCTCTCATCTTGAATTATCTCTTGCAAATTTGGTTTCGCATCAGCAATCTGAAGCAGCGATATCTGTCGATAGAATCTTCCCCGCCAAACTATGGCGGACCCCTCAACCAAAGAACGGGAGCTCCAGCTTCTAGATAACGTGGAGTTGAAGATCTTAACTGTCGCCAACAAAGAGAAAAAGCTCCACGAGCTCCTTCAGCGCTATCTCCCCCCCGTAATCGTAAAAGCGGCCAGCGAACATGCTCAAGTCAGAGCAAAGGTGAGCCCGGGAAGGCCTTTCATCAAGCAACGAATACTGAAATCTTGCAGGTTGTACAGATATTCACAAGATTAAAAACGTTCATCCAACCGGAAGAGTACGTAACACACTTCCGATATGACTGCTGGATTATCTCGAACTGACCCATTTAGGATCGTGCTACCCGTGGGTGCGTTGCTAGAGCAGTACAAGTCAAATGACTCTCCGCTGGTAAAACAGCTGGATATATCTGCCATCCAACATAGCTTGGAGCGCTTAGATGAGTACGAGAGAAGACAACTCATTCCAAAAGCCCTATCCGGCTTTTCCAAAGATGCAGGTCATTCACGAGCTGGTCCTTTGTTCCATGTTATTCTTCGACTGCTGCTCGATGTTAAGATACCTCCTAGAGGAAGCAAAGATGATGCCGAATTCAAACAAACAATTGGCCTGTCTGACGATGCCGACTCAAAGTATCTAGCTCAGATGATTGGTGTATTCCTTCGTCTCAGGACTCCTGTGGGTGCTCAGACTTGGGCTCAGGTTAATCCAACACTCTCCAAACAGGAGCTCGATATTCTCACTGTAGAAGATCACCCGTCACTGAAGATCTTCCAGCGCCTATCTGAGCTCAAGGCGAAACTTGTGGCATTTCTTGCAAGCGGCGCGTTCACAGACGAGGAGAAGTTCCTTCCTGCACTATACGCTGCATCTAGTTTCGACAACAGAGTTGCTTCCGGAGCTGAGGAGATCTTGAAACGAAGTTCAGTCTCAATGGAGGATGAGCAGCTCGTCAAGCGCTTATTTCAGGCTCACTCTATCCTTCCAGCTACTTACCGAACTCGCATCTTGAACATGCTATCCAAGTCATCCACTTCGACCACCATGTCCGAGGAAATCATGGCTGTTGTCGATCTAGACTTCTCGCCCCCACAGACCAATGATATCTCTGAGTTGCATCTACAGCCAATGAGTGCTCTTGAGCGCACTAAACTCCACAAGGCTCTATTCCAGTATCTGTCGTGGGTTGCTAGTGTTGGGCCCTCGAAAGAGGGTTTCACAATTGCTGCACCCCTTATCCAAAAGATGCGGGCGTACATAGAGTCACAAGGCTGGCCTATTCCTGAGCAAGCATCTCACGACGATGTCGAGTTACGTTCAAAGGCCTATGAAACGATCGGTGTACTTGCCCGAAGCGCAGATTTGCCAATCGATAAGATCCTTGATCTTGCAGATTGGCTTTTCCGCTCATTATCAGAGGATCCCGTCAACGAGGCAGTTGTTAACATTGACGGAGCTCTGTCAAGTTTGACCAATACAGTCAAACCTGACGTGGGTAGTAGATCAGAGGGGCTCAAATCCATGTTACTCAAGTATATGTCTCTGCCTGATGAGCCTCCAGCTGTACGAAGTACCCGACACGCTGTTGTGAAGTGGGCCAACCAGTGTCTCGATTTCGCAGACGTTGTCGGTCGTTGGATCGATATTCTTGCCATTGGTGCCCATCCAGACGAAAGGAATGATGTAATTGAGCAGGGCCACAAGGGTCTTGACCCGTGGACATACTTTGCTCATGTTGAAACATCCACTAGTTTGCCTGACTGGACAGAGATGCTCACGGCTTTCTTCGGCGGGCAATTGAGTCCCGACACCCATTCAGAAACGCAGTCCCTTCCAGATTGGACAGAAAAGCAGCACTCTGTGTTTGAGAACTTTCAAGGCTCGCGCAAAGCTGCTTTCCCTGTGGCCTTGAGTTATTGCAAAAACATCATGTTTCTCACTGCTCTCAAAGACTTCAAGGTTGAGCCGGACTGGATGCAGACGCTGGATGCTCGGGTCAAGACCGATATCAAGACTCGCGAGAAGATTCTGGAGTACTTGCATACTGTCGACAGTGGCTTCGTTGTCTTCTATCTGAAGGCATGCCTCGATGCCGCATGTCTCGAGGAGTCTCCCATCACTGAGGAAAGCATAAGGTGCTTTGTCGATGTAGCCTCACTGAGCCCTGGTGGCGCCTTGGGAGTCCTGACCCGTTTCAGCAATGACCTTCTCCCTCTGATCAAGTCTAATAACAAGGAGGTTAGACATTTGGCAGCTCGAGCGTTGGGAATACTCGCGTCTCATCTTGCCAATGATGCTGACGCGATCGAAAATTGCCGTGGAACTCTGGCTTCCCTCTTCCAAAACCCAGAGAGCGCAGCCGGATCCGAGTTGAATGCAGTAGAGGGCGCTCTATTAGCATTCAGCCATGTTTGTTCGCGATGTGTCTTTTATGGCCAGCCTCTACCGGAGAACATCATCTACCCTTCTTATCTACTAGTCAGCGAGAACGTCAATTCGTCTCTGTATGATGCAACGTTGGACTCTTTCTCTCAGCTATGGACTGCTGGACTAGCCATTCCCCCTCGTCAAGGCGACCATTCGATCGACATTATGGTCAAGAAGTTAGCTGGTCTATCCAAGAAGAGTAACGAGAAAGCCATTCGCGCTCTTGGTCGGCTAGCTGCCGGACTCGAAGAAACAGACGACGAGGCCAATTCTGCATCTGAAGATGGTTGGTCTCATGGCGTACTCGGAACTATCCTGAAGGAACTCTTTGCACTGCATGAGATCAAGCAAGTCGAGCTACAGTTTACCGTCGGAGATGCCATTACCGCAACGCTAGCTCGCTGGGACTCTGACTATGTCAAGCTAACCCTGGATGTTGAATCCCGTGGCAGCCAACAACGCAAGGGCTCGCGAGAGTCTAGGCTTGTCGCTGTCCTCAACAAGCTCTTTGCTGACTGTAAAGCCACCAAACCGTCCCTTCTCAAAGCTTCGGGTATCTGGCTCTTTTGCATCGTTCAATATTGTTCGCATCTCCCTGAAGTTCAGTCCAGACTTCGAGAAGCTCAAGCCGCCTTCATGAGACTCCTCAGTGCTCGAGATGAGCTTGTTCAAGAGACTGCGTCACGTGGGTTGAGTCTGGTCTACGAGCGTGGTGATGATGATCTCAAAGGCGCATTGGTCAAAGATCTCGTATCGGCCTTTACTGGCAACGCTCCGCAGCTCAAGGTGGAACAAGACACAGAACTCTTTGAGCCTGGCGCGCTTCCTACTGGCGAAGGCCAATCTGTTACATCTTACAAGGACATTGTGAACCTCGCCAACGAGGTAGGCGACCAACGTTTGGTGTACAAATTCATGTCTTTAGCAGCAAACGCCGCTACTTGGACCACGCGGTCAGCCTTTGGGCGCTTCGGACTAAGCAACATCCTATCTGAATCAGAAGTGGACCCAAAGCTGTATCCCAAACTGTTTCGATATCGATTTGATCCGAACCAGAATGTCCAAAGGTCTATGGAGGATATCTGGAAAGCTCTTGTCAAAGACTCCTCCGCAGTCATTGACACACATTTCGACGCCATTATGGATGACCTCCTCAAGAGCATCCTTGGGAGGGAATGGCGTATGCGTGAAGCAAGCTGCGCGGCCATCTCGGACCTGATCCAAGGCCAGCCGTTTCCAAAGTATGAAAAGTATTACCGCGACATCTGGACAAAAGCCCTGAAGGTTCTGGATGATGTCAAGGGTACCGTGCGCGAGGCGGCCTTGAAGCTTTGCATGGCCCTTTCCAATAGTCTCGTCCGGCAACTCGAAGACGGCAGTGGAGGATCTGCAGCACAGGCTATGATGAAGGAGGCTCTCCCTTTCCTTCTCTCGGATAAAGGAATAGAGAGCTCGGCCAAGGATGTCCAGATTTTCTCCACCATCACCGTCATTAAGATCACGAAGCACGGAGGCAAGACTCTTCGGCCTTTTATTCCTGATTTGGTGCCACAACTTCTTGGTTTACTCAGCTCTATTGAACCTGAGCAGATCAACTGGCACTACCAGCGAGCTGGCGAGGACAGCCGAGATGAAATTGACAAAATACGGTCACAGATGGTGAACCGATCTCCAATTTCTGAAGCGATCGAGAACTCTCTCCGCTTTATTGACGCAGATGTCATGGAACAGCTAGCGCCCAAACTTGAGGCAACCATCAAGAGTGCCATTGGAATGCCTACCAAGATTGGTTGTAGTCGAGTTCTGACTACACTCTTCACTCGTCACACAAACGATGTCAGGCCTGCTGCCAGCCGCTTTCTTCAGTTGATGGAAAAGCAGACACTGGACAAGAACGATGAGGTCAGCCAGGCGTATGCTCGTGCTACGGCCTACATGATGAGGGCTATGCCAGACTCGGCGAAGACTCGATTCTGCAATCGATTTATCGACATGTATTTTGAGGCAGAAGAGGAAACACGCCGGCAGAAAATTGCCGATGTTATAGTGTCGTTAGCTAAGCTTTCGCCTGACCATTTCTCAACGCTGGAGACGAAGCTGCTACCCTTTGCGTACCTGGGATCTCACGATACTGACGAGTACACGAGCAAAGTATTCAAGGAGGTCTGGGATCAGCATGCTGGAGGTAGCAGAACAGTTGTTCGCTACGTGCCGGAGATTGTGGCTCTGGTTGAGCGATGCCTGGATACGGCTCAATGGGCGCTTCGACATGCTGGAGCTTTTACTGTTGCGGCCATGGTCAAAGGTGTGGCCAGTGCCAGCGACGCAAGTGGCCAGATCAGTGATGGCAACTTGAAAAAGATGTGGCCAGTCTTTGACAAGACTCTAGCACTCAAAACATTCTCAGGCAAGGAGAAACTTCTTGAAGCATTCCCACAATTTGTTGACAAGGGACGGGCCTTGTGGACTTCCGATGCCAAGATTGCTGCACAACTGAAGAAGATTGCTCTACGAGAAGCCAAGCGCAACAACGATGAGTACCGTGTCCATGCGTTCCGTTGTCTTTGGGAGTTCGCCAAGGCCCGGGAGGATCTTGACCTACTGGACGAGATTGCAGAGATTGTGAAACCACATCTCGACGACATGAAGGATGAAGACAAGATGCAAGTGGATTCTAAGGAGTCTAAAGAAGACCTCGTTGAGAAGACTGCTTCAAACGGACTGGAGGCCATTGCACGAGGTTACAGTCGCGAGAAGATGAAGAAGGAATCCTTGGCCGTGCTCACTCAAGTGATAAATCTCCTAGAACCCTACCTCGGCAGCCCCAAGTTCTCGCACATCAAACGACGGGTCTGGTATGAGTGTGTCCGCGACCTGATGGATGATGCAACAGCACCTGCAACAACTGTCAATGATGAGGGTGCAGTCGCCATCAAGTACCTCCTCAGCTTAGACATTGATCTGTCCGATGTTGGTACAGAACCGCAGAGAGTGATGAGAGCAACGGCAGTTGGGGCTACATTCAAGGCCAGGGGTAGGGGAGTATTTGGACAAGCTGGGCCCGACAAGGAGCAGTTGGCAAACATGGTAAACAATGCTCTTTCACAGGAGAGGTCTCTTGAGGTACAGAAAGTGCTGAAGGATATTCTGAGCGAGATGCAATAGATGGTTTAGATGGTTAGCGTGTTTGGTTTACAGTTAGTGAGTAATAGATGTAACAACTTTAGCGAAACAGTGTTTATCCTGGGCAGCAGCTACGGCTTCGTGACCTATTATAACAAACAATCCTTGCAATCTACTACACCAGGAGTGTTGCCCGTGAGAATGTAGCTATGTTACATGACAGTGGTTGGAAGTGTTTACTTTACTCAAACAGTCTCCAGGGTAACTCAACTACGTGTGGAATATCGCGTCATCGATCTCCCGCCACCAGTGTCCCCCTAGATTGCCAGGTCATCCCCTACCAACACTGGGTTAAATGCGCTGGCATATCCCGTCATTGGTGGTGTGCTAGTCCCTTGAGTTCCAGGTCGGCAGGTAAGGTTATATGGGTGACCGCCACACAACCAGGCCGGCAAAAATCGATGTTGCGTCACTGTGGTTGGGTGCCTATCTTTTTTTTCCTGATGCAAGTCTGTGTGCTCTTTACTTCGACCGCCTCTGTGATAAGTTGCAGAATCAAACGTCTACTTCACTTGCATTTATGCTACTTCAGCCTTATTCTTGCAGGTTCACAAGACAGGCGCGGCTTTTCGCATTCTTTGTCTTTTCGATTGTGACACTTCTTTTTGTCACTGGCGTCACCGCGTACAATCGCTGGCATCCTTCTGTGTTCTTGCCCCGGGCTGCTCATAAAAAGGGCCACCCCGCTGTTGCTATTAGGCGGGGCAAACGAGACAAGTCCATCTTGAAACCCTCCTCCTACACCTTGCGAGAAGCTTCTCCCATCTAGACTTGCCATCAACCCTCTGGCCTTTGCGCCGTACAACGATCTACCTTTGTCTGAGCTGGTAGACACTCTTGATCCAAAAACGAAAGCACTTTGGTTTTCGGATTTCACCAGCGCCATGGACGACAACATCTCCACCTTTATCGCCATCACGGGCGCCAGCACCGATGTTGCTCGTAGTTTTCTGGAGATGACTGCGGGCAACTTCGAGCGTGCTATCGAACTATTCTACGAAAACCCTGACCTCGCTTCCGGTGTTGGGGCAGGCCTCTCCGCTAATCAGTCTTCGACAAACCAACCTGCTGCTGCGACCAGGCCCAACGCGGGTAGACAAGATGCGGACGGCGTCATTCACATCGATAGCGATGACGACACAGATATGCAGTTTATAGACGACGAGAGCGACGACGACGACAAGGATACAGCGGCGGCCGCCCAGGCTGCTGCTGCTTTAGCACAGGAGGAAGAGGACATGGCCATGGCTAAGCGGTTACAAGAGGAGCTATATCGAGAAAACCATGGTTCTGGCGCGGGTGTAACAGGCGGCGACGATGTGCGAGCACCCATTGCGCGCACGACAGAAACCCTTGTGGCCCCAGGTTGGGGTGGTGGTGAGCATAGTGATGGCATGGAGGCTGCTTTCTTGGAACAACTTCGGGCTCGACGGCGGCAGAATCCTCGTAAGTTTGCATCTTGTGACGACGATATTATCTTCAAGTACTGACCTTGATAACTTCAGCTCGTGGTGGAGGACCCTTTTCACAGCGTATCTGGGCTGATCCTGAAGGCCGGTCAAGTCAGTCCGCCGAGAATGGCGCCCACGCAAGACGACTCGAGGACCTATTCCGCCCTCCCTATGATCTTATCGCCAGCATGAGCTGGGATGAAGCCCGAACCCTTGGCAAAGAAGACAAGAAGTGGATCATGGTTAATCTCCAGGACATGAATGACTTCAATTGCCAGGCTCTGAACCGCGATATATGGAAGGACAAGAATGTGCGGGACTTGGTGTCGGAGAATTTCATATTTCTTCAATACGACAAGGATTACCCAGATGCTGAGGAGTTCATCACCTTTTACTTTCCCAACCGAAGCCACGAGAACCCAGAGAACTATCCCCACGTCTCCATCATAGATCCACGAACGGGCGAGCAGGTCAAGGTATGGAGCGGCCGACCTTTTCCCAATGCTCAGGACTTCCATGCCGAGCTTGCAGAATTCCTAGACCGATACAGTCTTGCGGTGAACAGCAAGAATCCAGTGGCTCAGGCAACGGCACGTAAGCCGCAAGTGGTTGACGTGGATCGAATGACAGAGGATGAGATGCTCGAGATGGCGCTCAAGAACAGTCTGGAGGCTTCTGGGAGCAAGGCATCCTCATCGTCGACGCCCAACGTTCACGATCCTGATGCTTTGACCAAGGCGGCACAGGCGGAGGATGTGGACAAGGGCAAGGAGGCTGAACCACCGGTTGAGCAGAGCCCTTGGGCTCAAATCTCAAGCACAAACGCGCATGCTGAGCCCGCGAATGACCCTGCTACAACAACGCGTATTCAATTCCGACATCCTACAGGCCGTGTGATCCGTCGTTTCAGTCTCGACGATTCTGTCCGAAGGATATACGAATGGCTCAAGGCAGACCCTCTGGAAGGCAAGGAGGGTGTTGAATTCGAACTCAAGAAGATGCCCCAAGGACAGGATCTGATCCAAAGCCTAGACGAGTCGATTGCGGAGAACGGTTTGAAGCAAGGGACTGTGATGATTGAGTTTATCGAAGATTGAGGAATATCATGGCGATGAGTGATGAGTTGCAGGAACGTGGAGACTACTATACCATTCCAACAGACTTTTATGAGACGAGTATCTACGAACAGGACAGGACAGGCTAGGCGGCTAAGTTAGGAGGTTACTTGATCGAGAAGCTACGGGCATGAGGATGCATGACGGATCATGGAGGCAAGACATTATGAAGTTGCTTGTGACGCTTTTATCTACTTTTACCCAGGAGTCCAGGACCAATAGACGTGCGTTGATTTATTAATTGGTATTGGTAGGGATCATGAATGAGAGGAATTACATGGCAATTGACAGATAATGCACCATGAGGTTTATGATGGCGGCGGGTCAGTGTTGATTCCGTGACGTATGGCCCACCTAATCACAAGTAAGCATCAACATGAGTGTTTATGTTTACCACTAGCCATCATGCCACCGTATGTAGCTGAATTTGAGGAAATTAGATCCAGGGATTTCCTTGTCCAAGCTTTCATCCAACCATCGAGATGGGCTTTTCATCGAGTTTCACCAATTCCTTAAAAAGAAACGAATTGATTAAATGGTGGCCAATCAAGTAAGACTTGGCCTGTTAACTTGGGCAAGGTTCCACGGATGAAATCTTGTGATGGATGTATGGACGATAGGAGTTTACTGGAATTTAAGAAATGATATAGTGGGGATAACCAGTGATTAGCATGTGCCACAGGATTGCTTGCTAGCCAGTTATTCATTGTCTCGGAAGATGTAATGTGTAATAGGAAAAAGGTCAATTCTTCAAGTTAAATCACTTCGTGTTGAATTGATTGATGCAACAATATGGATGACAGCTTTCTTTTTTGTTTTGTTTTTTTGCTGGTTGCTCGTCAACAACCCCACATGGCATGGCGGGGGAGATACCTTGAGAGGGAGGGGGAGGAGATGCGTGAACATGTAAACAGTAACAACTCGGACAAGTCTGATGCTTGCTCGGAAAAACAATAAAAAGGAAAGAAAATAGAGGGAATCATGAATGAGAAAGGAAGGTGCAGTTTAGCTTGGGGCTGAACGTTGCATATTACCTAGTACCTACCTACACGTACCGTGTTTTGCCCAGGAAACTAGTTGCTCTAGCTTCAGTGTCTGTGGTAATTTACTCTCTTGAACTAAACAAAACATATTGCCATAGATCATCAAAGGTAATCATTGTTTTTCCATCATTGCAAGCACCCATCAATCCGCTTCTCTTCTTACTTTTAAACAATCAGCACTATCCTTGACTTATTTCCTCTCTATCCTGAGCAAAACAAAACAAAATAAAAATAAACATTGGAGACTCTTGCAATCAAACCAAGGCATAAAATCTGCAGCTTGCTCTGAGACAAGTTAGAGAGAAACGATCGCCTTTTTTTTGCTTTGGTGGGGTTCAGGAACCGACACCGCCAAACTCATTCGCGACCATCGACTTGGCTTCGTGAATAGATCTTGCACATTCGCATCCTCCAAACTGGTATTTTAATACTGGTGTTTTTTTCTTTCTTCTGGAAGGGAAGACGTCGCTATCCCTCTCAAAAAGACGCCAGCTTTGCCCACTCCAGAAACTACACGGAAATACGTCTATCGATAACGGCTGCCCAACCAAGCCTACCCCCCCCCCGCCGACATCCCGCACTCATTCACCATACACGACGTAACAAGGGAATCGCCCGCTACTTGTTGTCATCATGGCAGATCGCGACCGCGAACATGACGAGTCCAACGAGAGTCTTGACCCAGAGCTCCTCTACTCGAAGGAATACTGCATTGGTTAGTCCAGGCCTACCCTTTGCTTTGGAATTAGACAGGATATCAACAGAACATGACAAAAGACGGGTGCTGACCTTGACCAGGTGGTGGCAGTTTTGGTAAAGTTTACAAAGGGTACGCCAGCATCAATCCTTTCCCATCAACGCTCCAGGTCACTAATCAAACATCTAGTGTCGACAAGCGCACTGGTCAGGCCGTGGCCATCAAAGTAATCGACATCGAGAGCGCCGAAGACGAAGTCGAAGATATCATCCAGGAGATCGCTATTCTTTCAGAACTACAGTCCCCCTACGTGACTAAATACTACGGCTCCTACGCAAAAGGTGCTGAGCTATGGATCGTCATGGAGTTTTGCTCCGGTGGAAGCTGTGCCGACTTGATGAAGCCGGGCTTGATTGGGGAGGACTACATTGCCATCATAATAAGGGAGCTCTTGTTAGGCCTGGACTATCTTCACTCGGACAAGAAGTTGCATAGAGACGTCAAAGGTGAGTTGGCCTCTACAGCGCACCATAAACTTGCTAACATAAGCCCCCCTTAGCCGCCAATGTTTTGCTTAGCAGCAATGGGCAGGTCAAGCTTGCTGATTTTGGCGTCTCGGGTCAGCTCTCGGCCACCATGACCAAGAAGAACACTTTTGTCGGAACGCCCTTCTGGATGGCCCCAGAAGTCATTAAGCAGTCTGGTTACGACCATAAGGCCGACATCTGGTCACTGGGCATCACGGCCCTGGAGCTGGCCAACGGAGAACCTCCCTATGCTGATATCCACCCCATGAAGGTCCTCTTTCTCATCCCTAAGAACCCGCCACCCCGACTGGAGGGAAACTTTACAAAGGCATTTAAAGAGTTTATCGAACTCTGCCTTCAGCGAGACCCCAAGGACAGACCGACATCAAAAGACCTGTTGCGGCATACGTTTATTAGACGGGCCAAGCGAACAACGTATCTGACAGAACTCATCGAGAGGCATGCGCGCTGGGCGGCTACACACAAGGGCGACGATGAGGAGACGTGGGATACCAGCAACAGCAGACAGCACGTTGAGCGAGAGCGGGTGGACGAGGACATGTGGGACTTTGGCACCGTCAGACTGGTTGGCGACCGTGGAGGCATCGTGAACCGACCAGGCCTGAATGCTATGGACGATAGCGCAACTAATGCACGCGCATCACGTCCCCTGGAGGCCGAGGAGGTGGACGAGGACCGCACTGAAAGACGACGTGAAGGAAGTCCCGTCAAAGCACGAGACTTTGCGCTACAGCCAGGAGAAACGGTCAAGGCTGCGAATGCGGGTACTGCGAGACAAGGAAGTCCTCAACGGAAGCCCGTCTCGATGCAGCCGTCTCTACCGCAGCAGGTATTGTCATCTCCCACAAAGGTGCCGCTACCACAAAGTCCGATGAAGCCCCTGGTGAGGGAAAACGCAGAGACACCGCGTGCTCCTAGGCCGATGCCGCCTTTGCCAAGCGATAGCTCATCAGACTACGACCGAGAACTACAGAGTCAACTTCAGCGTGATATGGGAATGCTGGACTTGAACCTTGCCTCGAACTATCGAGAGGAATTGACGCCTCGGCCATCTTCAACACAATGGTCACTACCACCGGCGCCCCCAGCTCATCAAAACCAGTCACGGTCATCAAGCTCTAAAGTTCCTCAGGTCAGCTTGCCTGAGATCCCGCCATATAGAGGGAGTCCAGTCTCTCAACAGAGAGTGCCATCATCACAACAAGCACCCTCGCCGAGGGTGCAAACACCTGTGTCGGCGACAGGAGCGGCACAAGGTCCCCGACCTCTTCCATCCAAGGCGCAGTCACCGAACCCACCAGACCCATCTTCGTTCCCGTCACCAGCGCCCACGAATCCTAATGGGGAGCTGGATGCGCTCAATGATGTGATCTTCCCAGCACTTGAGGAGGCACTCAAGAGACGACAGATCAACCTGCAACAGGTTCACAGACCGGTACAGAATGCGGCGCAGATGACACCAGCACAGCAACGGGCCGAGGCGGCACATGAGAAACTTCGAAAACTGGTATATAAGTTGGCCCATGTGTGCAAGGAGATTGACCATTATGACAAGGCAGAGCCTGTTGGTATGGGCAGAGAGGTGAACAGCTTTCTGGAAGGACTTCTCGAGGAGATCTTGGTAAGAGTAGAGCCTCTGGATGAGGACGAAGTGGCATGATTAGGGAGCTTAACTGGACCATGAAAAGCGTCAACAGCGAGGATGAGATTCAAGATAGCGTCTGAGTAACGGATAGATGGACACGGAGTTTGGGATGGAAGGGAACGGAATGGTATAGCATGCATGGTATGGTATGGTATGGCTTGGCTTGGCTTGATGAGATGTATAAAGAAACGAGTGCTTGCTGGTCGAGTTTGTTCTTGATAGCTTGTGTTTTTTTTGTTAAGAAATAGCTTTATGACGAATTATAGATGATTTTGGTCAACGGGAGAATAAGCTCGTGGTTTGTGTTGTGTTGGCTGGGGAATGGGTGCAGTCTTTATTGTTGGCCACATATAATGAGAATTGGCCAGTTATCACCAAGAGCGGATGGTTGGAGTCGGTGGAGTCATGTTACAGTGGGGAGGGGATGCTCTGAACTTGGTCATGATCCACCAGAGAATTGTCATGTAGACATGAATGAATGAAAATTATTGGTATTGTTGAGTAGAGAAATGTCAGTGACAGCATGAAGAAATCATAACCTATTTTTTGTTTGAAACTTATATCCTTTTGGCTGTATGTATTGTTCCTAACAGGTCATGTCCGCATCCATTCAACCTCGGAAGTCAAGTTCAAAAGGATGTGACGTCGTTAGCGACGGGAACGTAACAAAAAAAGAGCCTCAAAAAGAAAAAGCCCAAAAAGCAAAAGGGAAATAATAAAATCAACTGGGCTTTTTGTTTTAGCGGCCACTTCCCGAATCCGACAGGGCAAATGTTCTCCTTCCAAGCCAACCTTTTTTTTCTTTACTTCCCCCGCAAAATACCCCAAAGGGCATAGACACTGTGGGACAGAGAGGGCTCGGAACAAGAGGTCGCTCTCCGCTCGGAGAACGCGAGTGCTGCGTGCGTGTGTGTGTGTTTTTTTCCTCCTCTTCTGGGGGGAAAGAAGTTTTCCTGTACTGGAGCTTGTAGGGGAGCTTAGGCGGTTATAGTGGTATTTGGGTACCTAACAGAGGGGGGTGGTTACCTTATGAGAAAGAGAGGAAAAAAATGACGGGAACGTCCAGGTTTTTGGTTTTGGGAGGTGGCCGGGCCACTGCGCGATTTGCCTTCTTTACTGGATTCTCTCGGGCCGTTCTTCTCTTTTTCCCTTTCTCTTTTTCTTTTTTTTTCCCCTTCTTCCTTGAATCTTCTTCTCCAATCTCCTCTCTCCTCTCTTTTTTCCTTCCCTCGTTGTGTTGCTCAAGGCTGAAGGCATCAACGTCTCCTCTTTACATTAACCTCTCCTCTCTATAAACTCCGTAAAACCACCTCTTCGTCATCATGTTGTCACGAGGTTCTCTTCGATCAGCTCAGGTATGTGTTTATTCTCTGTTTCGTGTGGTCATGAGCAATGGGGAGGAATTGTCTACGCGGGGAATTGTGCAATTGAAGATCAGTTGAGCTGTTTGGACTTGTTACTGGGTGGTCATGACGTCTAGAATGAGCTGTTTTGTATGCGATCATGCATTCAACAAGTGGGAGAGCAAATATAAGCAGGCAGGGCTTGGGGCGGCAGCATGACGAAAGATTTGGAGTACCAGCAACATGGCACGACGCACAACGCACAGCATGACAGTCCAGCCTCATCTCGAGCTACACAGAATCACCCCAATGGCGCATTTCACTGACATTCTATTTCACAGCTGCTGCGCGGCGTCGCTCAGCAACCTCAGCTTGCCCGATCCTTTGCGACCGTCCAGTCCGACATCTTCAAGCCC
This sequence comes from Fusarium penzigii, assembly GCA_013623535.1. NCBI lineage: Eukaryota > Fungi > Ascomycota > Sordariomycetes > Hypocreales > Nectriaceae > Fusarium > Fusarium penzigii. The sequence goes on from JABFFC010000421.1 coordinate 17,260, forward strand.
TCCAAGTTTGGCGGCAAGTACACCGTCACCCTCATCCCCGGTGATGGTATCGGTACCGAGGTCGCCGAGTCTGTCAAGACCGTCTTCAAGGCCGACAACGTCCCCATCGAGTGGGAGCAGATCGAGGTCTCGGGTCTCGAGGGCTCCGGCCGAACCGAGGAGGCTTTCCGCCAGGCCGTCACCTCGCTCAAGCGCAACAAGCTCGGCCTCAAGGGTATCCTCCACACCCCCATCAGCCGATCCGGTCACCAGAGTTTCAACGTCGCCATGAGACAGGAGCTCGACATCTACGCCTCCATCTCCCTCATCAAGAACATCCCCGGCTACGAGACCCGCCACAAGGACGTCGACCTGTGCATCATCCGAGAGAACACCGAGGGTGAGTACTCTGGTCTCGAGCACCAGAGCGTTCCCGGTGTCGTCGAGTCCCTCAAGATCATCACCCGCGCCAAGTCGGAGCGTATCGCCAAGTTCGCCTTCTCCTTCGCCCTCGCCAACGGCCGCCAGAAGGTCACCTGTATCCACAAGGCCAACATCATGAAGCTTGCCGACGGTCTCTTCCGAAGCACCTTCCACCAGGTCGCCAAGGACTTCCCCACCCTCGAGACCAACGACATGATTGTCGACAACGCCTCCATGCAGGCCGTCTCCCGACCTCAGCAGTTCGATGTCATGGTCATGCCTAACCTCTACGGTGGTATCCTCTCCAACATTGGTGCCGCCCTCGTCGGTGGTCCCGGTATCGTTCCCGGCTGCAGCATGGGCCGCGAGGTCGCCGTCTTCGAGCCTGGCTGCCGTCACGTCGGTCTCGACATCAAGGGCAAGGATCAGGCTAACCCCACTGCCATGCTTCTGTCCGGTAGCATGCTTCTCCGCCACCTTGGTCTCGATGAGCATGCCAACCGCATCTCCAAGGCCACCTACGCCGTCATTGCCGAGGGGTAAGTTACAAATGTTAATAGTTGAGCGATCAAGTGCAGTATACTAATTTCCTCTGTAGCAAGGTCCGAACCCCCGATATGGGCGGCTCCTCCACCACCCACCAGTTCACCAAGGCCATCCTCGACAAGCTCGAGACTCTGTAAATCAGCTACCAACCAATTTTGATATCCCCCAACGAACCGATGCCGTCGCACACTTTGAGATGGGTGTTCTTTACTCCTCTTTCCCCCTAACAACCCCCTATGAACGGGATCCCTTGAGAGAGGGTCGAGGGAGAAGAGGGAGAAGGAATCCCGAAAAGGAACATGAGAAGAGAAAAACAAACCTCGATCCAGGACTTTTGACAAATTTTTGGGCGTTTTTCTTTGTTCTGAGAGCGTTTCTGTTTTTTTCTTTGAAGATGAAGAGAAGATTATTAAAGAAAAAGGTCCAATCCAACCCACCCTGCCTGGAGGCAATGAAGAAAGATTGTATGTGTAACATGAATTGTTGAATAGCAAAGCAGTCTTGGAAGAGGAAGAAATACAAAAAGTAAATAAATCTTTACCGTATCTGTCAAGTGAGTGAGTGTTTGTTTGTCCATGAGTTGGTGATGTTTCAATGGCTGTATCATAACATGTGTTGCTATGGTAGAGTACTCAGTTAGAGGCTCAGCATCTATGACTTTTGAGAGTAACTCCGCCGATGACCGAACGGAGCGAGATATTTTGGAAGGGGGGACCTCGGGAAAGAGTTGACTTGGCGTTGGATGGATGGATGATGACTAAGGAGTTGAAAGCTTCCCGCGGGTTTGTCCAAGGGAAGCTGCCGTCGAGGGGTTTCTGGTTTGGGTTGAAGGGGGTTGGTGCTGTATGGATTAAGGGTAGGCTGGATGTTATGTAGTGAGTTATGAGGGAATAGGTTATTTGTTTGGGTGAGGTTGTTTAGTGAAAGATATGGTGAAGTGATGGACGAGTAGCCGTCATGAAAGGACGTATGCATGTGTTGGCTAGACATATATTTGTGTAGAGACGGCATGTTTCGCTCAAGGATCTAGTGAGAAGAAATGTTTTGAAATTCAACTGTATAACAGTTGCATTGTAATGATCAAACCTGTAGACCTGTTCTGTGTTCAATTCAACCTTCATGTCACCGTTCCCCATGCCAGTGATTGATGCAGGTTAGGTCACTGTGCTGTGTCATGACATGATAATTCAGAGTCAAGATGTCTGATCCATTGGCTTAACGGATGGGTGAGTGAGACAATTACAGTAGGAGACTGCAGTTAATCCGAGTTCACTCATGTGAGAGTGATTGGTCAATCAATCTGCAAGTCGTGAAACATCTCATGTCAAGTTATGTCATGTTAAAATCCAAGACAACGCCTGCATATCAGTAACGGACTCGGTCGCCGACGCCGTCCATGTCCCCGCTCATTCGGTCTCTACATGTCGGTGCCGCAACCGACAATCATCATGGCTTCCCTTCATGATAATCTGATACGAGCGGATACCCGGGAAATCTCATTGCTTACATGTCATGACCACTTTCCTATATACTCCTAACCCAATCCTTTATATTTACTACATATCAAATATCTTCCACCTTACATCTTCACCTCCTTCCCATGACACATTCTTTGCCCATCATGCTCGACAGACCTCCCATTCGTATCGGTAACGTCTCCGGCGCAACAGGCGACCATCCCCACGCCATGGCCCGGATGGTCCGCTCGGGGAATGTAAACGTTATCACCGGAGACTGGCTTTCTGAAATGAACATTGCATGGAACGCCATCACGAAACAGGAAGTCGATCCGGAGCTGGGCTACGAGAATGGCTTCTATGAACAGCTTGAGGAGTGTCTGGATGATATCATGGAGAAGGATATTCGTGTGGTGACGAATGCTGGAGCATTGAATACAAAGGCTCTGTATGAAAAGGTGAAGCAACTTTGTGAGAGGAAGGGGTATGGCGACTGTGTTGTTGCGGCGGTCCTGGGTGATGATGTTTCGGATGTGGTCATGGATGAGAACAAGAGGAAAGGCGTTCACATTACGCATCTGGATCACCCAGAACAGACGCTCGATACTTGGGGTTTCACTCCTTGTTGCGCAACAGCTTACATCGGAGGCTGGGGCATCGTCCAAGCTCTCCGCTCCGGCGCACGTATCGTCATCTGCGGTCGCTGCACCGATGCGTCTCCTGTCATGGGCGCTGCGGCTTGGTACCATGGATGGCAGGAGAATCAGTATGAGGAGCTTGCGGGATCACTTCTCGCCGCGCACCTGATCGAGTGTGGGCCTTATGTCGTGGGCGCGAACTTCTCCGGTTTCAAGGATTTCTTACCTGAACTGGTAGATATCGCGTTTCCCATCGCGGAGATTGATTCCCGTGGCTTGTGTACCATCACGAGAACGACGGAGGGTGGTGGAAGAGTCACGAAGGAGACGGTTACGGCGCAGTTGCTGTATGAGCTCCAGGGACATCTCTATCTAAACCCGGATGTCGTTGGGGATCTATCCAACGTCAAAGTCGAGGAACAAGGACCGAACAGAGTATGCGTCTACGGCGTGAAGGGATATCCCCCACCTCCTACAGCAAAAGTCATGGTTGCTGCGAAAGGCGGTTTCCAAGCGGAAGCGACCTTTTACATCAACGGACTAGATATATATGAGAAGGCAGCTATGATGAAGGCTCAGTTGGCGCACATGTTCAAAGACAGCAACTTCAGCCGTCTGAGTATCGAGCTCTACGGCACACCAGCAGAGAACCCTTCCTCCCAGGCTGCGGGGACGGTATCACTTCGAGTATTTGCCCAGGCACGACGAAAGGAGGACATTGATGCTTCAAAATTCAAGGTCCCCATCTATGCGCTCCGGATGCAGAGCTACCCCGGATACCACATGAACCTGGATTTCCGCACCATGATGCCCAAGCCATTCATGGAGATGTTCCCCGCCCTCATGCCCGTCTCAGCCATCGACCACCGCGTCGAGATGAGCACCGGCGAGGTCCTCCGCGTGTCACCGCCCACAAAGACGGCTACGTACCCTATTGTGCGACCGTCGACGGATACACACGGCCCCGTCGACATGCTCACTTTCGGACCGACGGAGTTTGCGCCCCTGGGGAGTATAGTGCATGCGCGGTCTGGCGACAAGGGCGACAATTCGAATGTCGGGTTCTTTGTGAGGAACGAGGATGAGTATGCGTGGTTGAGGAACTTGTTGAGTGTGACCAAGATAAAGCAGCTGTTTGGGGATGATTGGTTCAAGGGGGATGTGAACAGGAGGGTGGAGAGGGTTGAGTTCCCTGGGTTGAATGCTGTGCATTTGTAAGTTCATCCTCTAACGCACGGGAAGAGTTGCTAACGTGAAGATAGCCGGGTCTTGGATAACCTCAATGGTGGTATTGCATCATCGGATAGAATTGACGGTCTAGGTAAAGGCATTGGTGAGTATCTCAGAAGTAGATATGTAGATATCCCCAAGGTCTTCCTGGAAAGAGGACGCATTTAAAGTCTGTATTATAGCATATGTATATACGCATATAGCAAAGTGTTTGCATTAGTAGTATCTACCAGCATCATCTCCAAGTCCAAAGAACCATTCCTGAGATAACTGAGAAATAGCATCATTGTGGAACTCATCCAGCCCCAGATTCTGTAAATCCCCAAAGCAGTCCCGGAATGTATTATCCACTGCCATGTTCGAGAACACAGGTGCGGCGTATATTCCCTCTGTGTAGGGTACTTGGTCCGTACGCATGGAGCTGCTCACAGTCTGCGGTGTCATGGCAGGCATACTCGTAGGAGATTGTTGCGTCTCGATAATATCAGACACAACAGCATCGCTCAGTCTATCGAACAGATCGGAGCAGTTACGCGCAAGGTCCCATCTCTCCGATACGGCGACGAGGACCCTGGAGCATGCACGCGTGTCGCTGACGACTTGTTTTATGGTAGGGGTGGTGTGTAACTGAGCTCGCGGAGAGTCCTGTGATTGAGGGGATTGGAGGGCTTGAAAGTGGTTTCGTAGTGCAAAGAGGTAGGATAGCCCGGCGAGGAAGACGGTGTGCATTGTAATCCATGAGTAGTTGAGTTTCCGCGACCGGTGAAGACTGGCGTATAGAGTGATGGCTTCTCTCGATGATTCGAAGATATGCTGTAAAGTAACACTATTCTTGGATGCGTCGCAGAGACATGGCGAAGGGCGAAATAACATCAACATGCCGTTATGGTATAATAGACGATACCACTCCTCCGACCGAAAACTCGACCCGCTTGCCGGTGAAGCAGCGGCGGCATCGCTCCTAACAAGAGGAAGATTTGCTGTTTCTGCATGCCAATCCTGCAATTCCTTTGCCAGCGCTGCTCTTGTATCCTGGTAGCTCACGACAGGTGTGCCAGTATGCTTGGAGCTCCTGTGAAGACCGTTGATGATTTTACCGCAGATGAGACGGTACCGAACGATGTGGACGAATACAGAAGTGGCGGCGCGGTATTGTGGTGTTCCGTAGGGGGCCGAGGATAAGGGGTTGTTGGGGTCGGAGGTATTGGAGTCCTGGGGAAGAGAGTCGGTGTTGGAGCAAGGAGGGAGGTCGACTTCGATGTCTTCGAGTTGTATCGCCAGTGGCCGACCGAGAGCAAGACTCGTCACGCGATCTAGAGCGACGAGGCTCCAGAAACATCGCCGTTTCGTCTCCATTTCTTCTTGTTTCTCGGTATCGGTTGCTGCGCCTTGAGAGTTGGCGAGTGTATATGTTGATGCTCGATGAAGACCCATCTCGAAACATGTCCGCGCAGCGACCCCTATAAGGTGCCATACGCTGGTTGTGGTGTTACTCGAAGTCGTTCCCATGCGGTACTGGCATACAAGAAGTAAAGCCTGGAGTCTCTCGATGCCATCTCGGGCGAGAACATCAGCAAGTCTCGTCATGGCGCGGTTGTAATGTGTCTCAGCATCATACACACCGTTCCAGTTGAACTTGTGAACCTGAGCTGTTCCGATAGCAAGTGTCATGTCAACCAGAAACCCATCGACAGGGTCGATCTTGTCTCGTGAATCAGTCTCGTAGACCCTGTCTAGAGAGCGGTATAAGGATTTTGTAGAAAGAAAGGGATAGCAGAGGTGGTCATGACTGCAGTAGGCGCGTATAATCTCCGAGGCAAGACTTTTTGGAGGAAGACCAGAGATGCTGCTGGGAGAGTGACGGCCCGATACAGAGTTGGGTTTCCATCCTGCTGCGCCGAGAATAGACGATGATGGTTGCGGTCGGGATTGAAGTAGATTGGCAAGCAGAAGACCACTTGTAGATCCAACGAAATGATGTCCACCTCCTGCAATGAGACTCATCTGTATAACCTCTTCCGCAACTTCATCTTCTCCTCCCGGGCTAGAAATCTGATGCTGTGTCGCAGGTGTAGCATAACTTGCTGACACGCCCTCACCCTCGCCCTCAACATCCTCCTCCTCATCCCTTACCGAAACATCACGACTTCTAAGCTGCGCCGACAACGACTCATTACTAGCCTGAAGTTCCCGGATCCTCTTTTCAAGTTTCTGAGTATTTCTCCTCCGAACCTGATACTCGCTAATAGCGTAATGACATTCCACGTCTGCTCTTTTACAGGGTGAACATTGTGGTTGTTGTTTATCGCAGCGGACTTTTCGTCTATGACACCTATCGCAGGCATTGGGAGACATGACCCATGATTTTTTCTCTTTTGGGCCAGTAAATGAGTGTTGGGTTGGGATTCGGGAGACGGCGATGGAGGCCGTTGGCTGTCGAGTTCGGGGGTAGAGGCCGAAGATATAGTAAAGGATGGGAAGGGGTATTGACCCCGCTCGAAATAGGCCCCATGGGGAGGATTGGTTGTGGATCCTAGAAAGAACCGGACGAACAGGTTTAGACAAGGGTCGACGGCAACGGGATGTGGCAGATGGGTGAGTGGCTAGAGTACGGTTGAGGAGCTAAGGATTTGATTCAGTACTAGGTGGAAGTCATGAGTCATTTAAGTATATTCATGAGATACTGGACACTGAATTTCAATATCAGTCATTAACATAACCCTCCGAATACTTCATTCCTTATATAACATCCCCGAGTCATAAACCCCTTATCCACGTCCAACCAATTGATCATCTTGTGTAAATCGATCTAGTAGGCATAGAACAAAACAGCCTCAGAGTCACTCTGTCTAATCTTTCTGTTTGCCCGAATCAACATCCACTTCATTACCCAGACGCCAACAATGGCAGCGAAAGCAAAACCTGCACTGCTCGCCAGGGGGATAACATAGCGAGGGGCATCCCACTTGGGCCAGATGTACTAATCACAGTTAGCAAAAAAGATGGTTATTCTGGCATAGAAGCAACTTACAGGAGTCCAAATGAAGCTGATGGTAGCGCTGACGTTGACAATGGCCAGTGCAGAAGCCTTCTTCTCCTTTGTCTGTCCACAAGTATTGCCAACCCACGCAAGAATGATGGAGTTGACGGCGTACGTTCCGATGGTGAAGACACACATGGCAAAGTAGCGAGCTCCAACGTTGAGCGTAGCACAAGCAAGGACGAAACCGAAGATGGCCACAATCTTGGCCACAGTAATGTGCCAGGTACTCTCGTTAAAGTGGCCGGAGGAACGAGCCCAGAGAATAGAGATGAAGCCGGCAATCAGGTAGGGAGGGCAAGTCAGAACCAGGGTGATGGTAGTGCTGAAGCCAAGCGTCTCGACAATAGACGGGAAGAAGTTCTTGAAGCCGTTGGTGGCAAGGTGCATGTGCTGAAGGAAAATGAAGAGCCAGACTTTGGGATCGGCCATGGCCTCGCGGAACCCGCTCCAGGGACTGCCGTTGAACTTTTGACCGACGGTGTCGCGAGCGATGCGGTCATGGGCAAGTTGGCGCTCTTCGGGAGTCAACCATCTTGTGGTCAGGGGCTCGTCGGGGAGGGTATAGCAGGCGACGAAAGCGAGGACGAGAGTAACGGCAGCCTGGATGATGAACAACCATTGCCAACCACTCTAAGAACGAATTAGCATAAATGGACGTCATTAAGAAATTTGATGTATAAACTTACCAAACCTGACATGCCGTCCATTTTGAAAACACCTGCGGCGATGAGTCCCGCAAAAGCGGAGGCGAGAATATTGCCAGAGTAGAGGATGCTAATACGGGTTGCGAGCTCCTTGCGGGTGTAGAATGTCGAGAGCATGTACAGAGCACCGGGATAATAAGGAGCCTCGACGATACCAAGAAAGAAACGGACGAGAATAAGACCGGTGTAGCTCGTGACAACCGCGGTGAGACCACTGGCGACGGCCCAGAGCATCATAAAGCCGCCCATGTACCATGATGGTCGGACGCGAGTGATGATCATGTTACTGGGGATCTGTCCGAGAGTGTAGCCGACAAAGAGGATAGATACACCAGTCTGATACTGAGTTCCCTGGAGATTCAGGTCTGTTTCCAGACCGTTGAGACGAGCGAGAGTGATGGCGTTTCGGTCGAGGTAGTTGAGCCAGTACATCAACCACAGAGTAGGCTATCCCAGTTAGCAGCAGCACATGCTGTGAGTATGGGGCAAAGCATACCATGATCCAGAGATCGAGCTTCTTGACCAACTTGATCTCCATAGGGTCCGTCTTCTTCACAGCACCAGAATAATCGGCATTAGCAGGTCTCTTGTCGAGAACCTCTGCAGAGTACTCCTGATGAGCAGAGTCTTGCTTCTCAACATCATGAGGGACAGCCTCGACGGGCTTATCTTGATGTCCTAGACTAGCCATGGCGAAAGAATATGACTTTTGAGAACTGACAAGAGAGTAGAGGAAGTAGAAGGTGAAGATACACAACAGAGAAGAAAAAGGGAATAATGAGAGGGAGAATTGGGATGTTTTTGTAATCTTCAACTTCCCCGCATCCTTACCCCAGGTTTCCTGTCAGTGGACGTTGGGGATGTAACGATCTGGAGAGACAGGAAAGAAAAAACAAGGATGGGTTGATGTTTGCATAGCAAGGGGATCACCAGGCTTGGGTACATGGTGTTGATGGTTGTTGAACCCGGTGAGCGGCGCCGATGACCGACGTGGGGGAGAGTTGCACTAGCTGAGGGGCTATTCCAGCAACCGGGTAACTTATGATGAAAGGAGTCTTAAGAAATCTCGGTGTCAACCTCCGTCGGACTCGGTGGCCTTTTTTATTTTTATTTTTCGTAAGTCATGTTGGTGTGTGGGTTAGAGATGTAGGCTGTTTTAGATCGTCCCGGGAATGAGGAAGCGGGATCTCTTTTTCCGGGGATGGAGTCCGGTAGTTTGTGATGATATTATGATTAACTTGAATATCGTTGGATGAGAGATGAAATGGACTTGACCGCTTGTGAGGAGTTTATCAACACGTGGGTTGATGTCCATCTGTAGAAGAGTATTAGTAACAATTCATCCGGCATGATGCCAACTATCCAAACTCATCCTTCTTTGACATGATATAAATTCATTGTCGATAAAGTCAAGTTATACCACTTCTTGTTACAACATTGAGTAGATGTCACAACTTAGTCAGTCCCAGAAACATGTTATAAATACTGCTGTATTAGAATATCACTAATAACACAAGTCTGTTGAAAAGAATGGTCAATAATCGCAATGATACGCTCGCCAGTGATGCAACACAAAAGAAAATTAAACGCTGAGTGCCAGTCACCCATCCCATCCAGTCCAACGCCCATAACTAATCAATACCATTCCCAAGCTCTTTCTCGACATGATTTGTTGGCTACTTATTAGCCAACGTATCATGGGGCACAACTCCCATGGCCTGTCGCAGAGACGGCGTTAGTGAATCAGTCGAATCTCTCCGTGACGATTCCCTCCAATCACCATCCTTTCGATCCGCCGACATGTTGTATGCCGGGGGAGGCGCTTGCGGCATCCTCGACGTCTTTGCAGCTTTGGGGGCGGCGGAAATTCCATAGTCGTCGAGTTCCTGGAAGCCCTTGACTTCATCCTGCTGATCCATCTTGAATTTTCTGCGGTGTAGGAAAAACAGTGCGACGAGAAGACAACAGAATGCTATCGCGCTGGAGTGAGTGTGTGTTAGTGCTGGGGGAAGACTTCGTTGCGTATGATGAAGGGTTAGTGTTGTGTTTACCTGATGCAAATGAGGACGATTAATGTATGATTTGAAGAAGCTTGAGGTTTTTCACATGTGTTCATGTCTTCATCATCGGTGCATGCTTCCGTCGCAGATGCTGTTGAACGAGCAACTATTCTTGTGGCATCCATAGCACGGGCGATCCGGCTGGGCGCTGTGCCAAGTATCATGGTTGATGGTTTTACAAGAGAAGAGTATTAGTGGTGTAACAAGTTTAAGAGATTATAGACAATGAGTGAGTGATGCTGTATGTTCTTGGCAAAGAGAGATTGATAACAGGATTAGACTGATTTTATTATGAAAGAAAAAAGGATTGTATGTGTTGTGGTGTGGTGTAGTTAAGAAAGAAGGCATAGAAGGGGGAAGGAAATCAAAACAAGGGGTAGAACGGGAAGTTTTAACTTAGGATGGGAAGTAAGATTTGATTAAAAAGGCAAAAAAGGTACATGCAAACTAGAAATAGAAGCGAAGAGAGGGTCAAGACGGGAGGGAAAAGGTCAGGTCAACCCAGCCACAAGCGGTAATGGTTTATGAAATGGATATCTGACGACGGCTTCCTTTCTGTTTAAACCCCCCGAAGTACCTAGTTATGGACATTGGATAAAAACATACCATCCCCGCAATGGGTCAAATGACTGCGAGAATGAAGAAGAAAAAAGAAAGCAAAAGCGCTTCTATCTACGTGTAACAAAGCATGGGAAATGCGCGGATCGTTTCAGAGAAAGGACCGAGCTTAGATGGTGTTGTTCCCCCCCTTAAACATGATGGGATTTTTTTTCCTCTCGTGGTGAACAAGAGAGGCCCTTGACTAGACCTCCCTGACTAGGGGGCGGGAGGGAATTGGATACAGGAATAGTAGGAGACGTGTCGCGTGCCAAAACGTGAGAGTAATACGATGTGATGGAATGCATTAAAGGGATGATTGCAATGGCCCCCCCTCCGGAGGAAGAAAGAGGCAGTGTAAGTATGTAGTCTAGACGCGTTGGTGTAAGTCAAGATCCCTGACAACTTCTCGTATCCCATCACATCTCCCATGGTCTAGTTTAATTACATTGTTCCCTCCCTCCCTTTTCCACCCTCAATCAACTTATAACACGAACACAAACAACAGAAAAGCACAGAAAGATCTGTCGCAGGTTTATATGAAACATCTCATTCCTTTTCTCTCAACCGAGCAAAACCTGGTAAATAAATGTTTACTTTCTTTTTAAGATATAAAAAAAAAAAAACACTCGCGACTTTCACCTTAAACTAACTGGTTTACCTAGTGACCTTCCACCCCCTTTGCTTTGTGGAGAGACCCTTCATTTAAAATGTGGGATGAGACCTCACCCAAACCCCCCTGTCCATATCCATATCCTTGACTATCCCCTGGATACAAAACCCCCAGGGCCTAGTCAGCCAGCCCGGAACAAGACATCAAAACAAGACGCCGAATCGGGGTTCTTGACGAACCCGGTTCCATGTCTTTCGGAATGCAACTCTGCCGTTGGATATATCCGATCGCGAACTTGGGCGGTTCCTCTTGTCCTGGTGATACGGTGGCTGCTTCAACCTTGGCTTTTTTGCTTCTCTACCCCGGATTTACGACGCTGGTGTTGTATTCTAGAAAAACTTGGCTTCTTTTTTTTACACAAGAGATCAACCGCATCCGTGCTCCAATGCCATTTCTTGGTATGTTGTTGGGCTATAAACCCTTCAACAACACACTGGCTGCTTCAAACCATTCACTTGCTATCACAATCAAGACCCCCCTAGTTCAAAACATCACAGCAAACATCAAGGATAATGGGTATCGAAAATCTTTCAAGGATAACGGGCTAAACTGCACATCTTTGGTCTTTTGTCTTTTCCCAACCTCCAAACGCCGTGCGAAATGCAACCAACAAGAAACCAAAACCCACTCTAGAATGCAATTCTTCTCGTTCGTCCCGTGTACTTGGATGTCGCCTTGACGACCTTTCCCTTTCTCTCCATCTGCTCCTTCTTCTTGACGATCCATGCTTTGCTTCCCTTGACGGCAGCCGTGTTGTTGGCCTTGATCTGCCTTCTCGCGTCTTGAACGTCGACGTTGTCCATGCCATCCACAACGCCCGTGATGTCTCCGCCCTTCTTCTCCAGTGAGCCACCGCCGACTGTGAGGACAAGGTACAGCTTGACGTTCTTGGTTCCTGGGTCATCCTCGAGAAGACCAGCGCCGAAGCCTGCCTTGACCGCTGCCTGGGTGATCATATTTCGCTGCTGGTCGTTCTTGGGGTAGAATTGGCAGACGGCTCGCCCACCGCGCTTGAGGGAAGCGTAGAGTCCGTTGAAGAATCGGGTCAATCTGCCGGCGGGAGAGGTGTCGCTGGTTTCGGCGCTGCAGAGCCACTGGATAGCCGAGATGCTGATAGCTGCATCAAAGGTTCCTGCTCGGAAGGGCACACCTTGGCCAATATCTGCCAGCATGAGATCACCCTCCACATCTCTCTGCAACGCAATGTCCAGCATTGAAGGCGAAACATCCATTCCGACCCAAGTATGGGGACCGCCCTCCTCAGGTTCAAGTGATGAGAGGATTTCGCCAGACAGTCCGCTTCCACAGCCAACATCGAGAATAAAAGAAGGTCCCTTGAGATCGAGCAGCTCGAGGGCTCTCCTCGTCATGGAGGCTTGGATGTTTTGAATTCTGGAACTCGTCGTGTACTTTCTGGCTTCGATATCGTCATAGTGGACGTCGGCCGCACTGCTTTTGTGAGTTTGAGGGGCATCATGGCGGGGGTTGAGTCGCATACAGTGTATCTTCGGGACGAGACATGATGGGCTATCAGGGTGAGAGGTGTGATCTCGCTAGATTATGCGTCTAAGAATAGCCGTGTCTTTGTCGTGCGGTATCAACCAGAGGATCTGCCTCGTACAGCTTCTTACCGTCGATTTGCGATGGATGTAAAGATTCCGACTTTTTTGTGAGTGGGCTGTTATCGATAAGACTTTTCCTCGTCCCCATCACCCACTTACAGCTTTTGCTACACACGGAACGGAAGAAGTGACACCCGAGATTGCTGCAAATTCCATGGCTCGCGATTGGCAAATAAAAACAAATCCCTGAACGTGTCCTCTGAGCTTTACATCACCTAGCTTCTCCCTCCGAGCTTTGCTTCTCTCTCCTTCTTCCCCTCCAACATGTGAGAACTCAGACCTGGCGTTTGGTGATTTTTTCCATACACAAGAGAAAAAGACGCAACCATGTGGATTCTATCGCTTGTCGGTTATGTCGGGGCCCTCCTCGGGTTCTGCTTTTTGACTTTGGCCATTGCCTCGGGGCTTTATTATCTGTCGGAGTTGGTTGAGGAGCATAGCGTCATCGCAAAGCGACTCTTGACGCGTTTGATTTATTCCATCATTGTCGTTCAGACCGTGCTGTGGATTTTTGATGGATTCCCCTTCTGGGCTACGCTTCTGAGCGTCTTTTCTCATGTTGTCTATCTGGGGAACATGCGACGCTTCCCTTTCGTGAAGCTGTCCGATCCCCTTTTTATCGCGTCTTGTGGTAAGTTGTCAGATATTCGCACTCGTCACATCTTCTGACACGTCTCAGTGCTTGTCCTTGTCAACCATTACGTCTGGTTTAAGCACTTTTCGACTGCCCAGTCGAGGGCATACCAGCGAACCTCGTACTACGATAGGTCCGACGTCCCTACGTTTACACAGATCGCGTCCTTCTTTGGACTATGCGTCTGGCTCGTGCCATTCGCTCTGTTTGTCAGTCTGTCGGCTGGCGATAATGTCCTCCCCACGATGGGAACTGAACCTACACCTGGATTTGGTGGCCAGAGCAAGCCTCAGGGTATGATCAAGGCTATCGTTGATCAGGTTCGCGACGGTATCGCGCAGATCGCTGGATCATCCACATCACCTGGACTGGGTCGCGCTTGAAGGGGCCACGATGCCCGCGAATATTTTATACAGGGATCAAGTACAGCTTTCAACAAGACAACTGTACGTATCTTATGACTTGAAAACAGTCAGAAATGGTATGTTGATCTCATCTTTCCTTTTACCCCTCTACATGATGACCCAACCAAAATCACGCTAGATTGTATTTGACAAGGATTTCCTTGTATGATCCCATTTCATAGTTACTCTGAAAAGAGTGTTTCATTTGATACTTCTCATTGCACTTGCGTTCATGAGACTAACATATATAGACCATGCGCTGTTCCTCGATTGTCCTCCAAGGAACCCATGTCAGGAAATGGTATGCACGTGACAAGAGACACGTTGAACCAGCCGACGCATGAGCAATGCACTGATCCAGAAGCGGTTTCAACGATTGGCAGAGCCATATGCTCAGATGCACCATCAAGTTTTTGATGCCGTGGTAAATCCACATGAAAATTGGGACAGGACGGTTGCTCGAATATGGTCGCGAAACAGAACATAAACTGTTTACCCATGACAAGGGCTTTTGCAGCGCCAAGTCGTGACAGGAGGTCGTGGGATTCGAATTTGGCAGTTTACTAGGACAATCTTGACAAGTTGGATCTCGTTGGATTGGAAGGCTGTGGAAGAAATACAGGCTGGCCTGAATGAGAAGAGCCATGACATCTAGGTCATGAGCAAGAAATGAGTAGTTGAAATATTCTGATAATTCAACTCAACGGTTGCCTACCCGCCACCTTGGGGCTTTTGGGCATAACTGGAAGGACATTAATCTTGTGCCCTTGATCGTCGTGGATGTGGGAATTTTGAATGAACAACTATGCAATTGGTTCACCACTCTGACAGACAAACAATAATGCATACCAAAGTAACCGTCCATGATCGCTCTACATCACAGCTGTGATGAATCTACTTGTCCTCAGGTGGTGTCGCCCTCTCCTCCTTCTCCCTCTCCCTTCCACCCATCCTCTCCGGACTCCAAAACTTCTTATCCACCTTGTCCTCGCCCGCTCTGTTCCCGATGTCGTGCTTCTTCTCAAAATCCTTGTTATGCTCGTCCACCTCCTTCTTCTGCTCCTCCGTCAGGGTCTCCTGCTGCGTGCCGCCAGGGATATTCTGGTTCAGGACTTTGGGCTTGGGAGGTGCATTCTCCGACGAGGATTCCAGAGGCTGGCCGCCGCCCACTCTCCCCTTGGCTTTTCCGCCGGCGAGGCCGTCGACGTATTCGCCGTTGTCGGCTTTGTCGTCGCGCAGGATGCGGGATTGGTGCAGGGGACGGATGGTGGTGAGACGGGGGGCGAGACGGGTTGTTGGACGGAGGGATGTGAGGAAACGCATTTTGAGATGTGTGAATTTATTCTTGTTTTTATGACTTCTTTTCGAGGGTTACTGAAGAGATGAAGAAGCAATTGGTTAGAAAATGTGCTTCTGAAGGTGTTTTGTTTAGCTTCGTCAAGCTTGAGTTTTTATGAGTTTGAGCTCTGTTGATGAGGAAGCTGGGGATGGTGACGTCAGGTATGCATGACATCACTTTTGACGAATATCTGTTTGGCGTTTGCAACACAGTTGATTTGAGGTCTGGGCGAGATGAAGATCGTCTGTCATTGTGAGTTTGTGTGTCTTTTGTGGCTGTTGTTGGCAATTTGTTCCATTATTTCTTTGAGGGATTGTGTCGTCGATTGGGTTTGTCTGTGAATGCTCTCCCCACAGCTTGGAAATAAGCTTGATTGAGGATGAGACTTTACTCCACATGGAGGAGACCCTGGATATTGAATCTGCATGACATTACTTACATTTCTGTACATCAACGAGTCAATAACTGTAGATTATGGATTGATTGATAATACAATTGATTCTTCCAATACTAGCTGCAAGTTTGTATTCTCAATCACTCCTTTCAGCTTTCTCCTCTCACTCCTTGCCGTACTCGTTGCTAGCTTTCTTCACCTCTAGACTCTGAGCCTCATCATCATCCATATCATCCAAAGATTCTCTACCGTGTTTCTTTACAAACTTCTGTTTGATCACCGACACAAGGCCCGGCATGTCGGACTGTGGTCCTGTCATGATTTGTCCAGGGTGAACAGCGATAAAAGCAACCAGAGCTAGAAGCATGGGAACCATTTCGAGGATGTAAAAGGAAGCCTCATGTGTTGTGAGACTGTTGTACTGGTTGATGCCTCCGGAGAATTCCCCGAGTCGGTACACGATTCGTACTGAAATCATAGCGAGCGAAAAGTATAGGGCGCTGAGCAGTCTTCCCCACGGAGATGCAAAGAAGGTCTTTGCATCGTGTCCAGCTCCTTCGACGCTGCGCATATCACGCTGGAACTGGACACAGAATCCAACAAGAACGAGAATTAAGAATTCCTGTACCGCGATGCCGCCAATGTAGATGTATAGGCCCCGATCTTGTGTGTCAAGTGACGACCCCGGAGAAGCCATGCTCGCACCGACGATTTGGACAGGCAAGACCAAGACATCAAGACCGACGAAGAGGAGAATCAGTTTAAGGGCTGGGATGTTGAAGATACGCCGTGAGGGGGTGAAGTAGTAGACCATTCGGCCGAAAACCATGTGAGCGAATATGTTTACCCCTGAATGTGTTAGTTCGAGTCTTGATGTTCTATTTGCGACCACTTACAGATTGGAGCGACGAGGATGAATATCTGGTAGGCGAGGTATACACCCTGGCTTTGTTGATCTTTGGTGCTTGCGGCTCGTAAGGCAAATGCTATAGTCTCCCAGGTCGCTGCCATTATAATGACCCAGCACCATATCTGTATCGCATAAGCAAGATATTTCACGTATATATGTGCCAGAGGATGTTACCTTTTTATACTGGGTGGCCTGCCATACATGCAATCCCGTCAGAGTAGCAAACAGCAGGGCAAAAGCTACAGCTGCGCCGAAACTTGGGTAATACTTCCAGATGGCACCACATTCTCCCGGTGAAATATGGCCGTTCTCATCAGGCGTTGAAGATTGAACGCATGTGGGGATGGCGATTTCGATGGTCTTAGCGGGGATGGTAACGTGGGCGTTTGTGACACCGTCGATGATTATGGATTTTGTGGATGTGTAATAACTGATAGAAGGGGCCGTTGCTTCTGCGCGAGGGATGATGGTGTTTGTGAGTGTGGTGTGTGGGATTACATTGGCGAGGGTTGTGGAGAGGAGAGAGAAGAGGGAGAATGTAAGAAGATGCATTTTGGTTATTGATGAGAGACACTTGAATGGGTTTTTGAAATAGAGAGAAAACACATAGAAGGATACATCTCTCTCTATATATACATAGTTCTTCATCGTCATGTCCTATAGTTGGTCTACTTGGAGACTTACACCGAAGGGGCTGAAGTCTTTCAAATGGCGAGCTGACCAATAGACAGCCAGTATTTTGGTAGTGAAGGAGTTGAACCTGGTCCGTTGCTGCAATGCAATCTCGGTCTTTATCCCTGACACTCAGCCAGCTCAGCCACAGCTCGGTGTTTTGCTATGACTATTCCCAAATGAAACATTCCGGTTTCAACTTGTGCGATATAATTCTTTATTGATGATTAATTGACGAAAAAAAAGAAAAAGACCGAGCACTTGACATTTTTAGAATAGTCAACTGAGAAGGCAGGTATGATGTGGCCTTGTGGGGTCCGTTCTTCCAGACGTGCCTTCCGAACTGGATAGACTCTCACCCTGCAGTCAGCCTTGTAGATATCAATCTACATACATTTTGAGCATCATCCGCCTCACAACAAATCCGCCAGAAACACCAAAAACACTAAAAAGAAAGACACGATGTGCCAGAACACGCAAAAATTTATGACCACGGCAGGGATCGAACCTGCAATCTTCTGATGCCTTCAGAACTCAGAATGAGCTCGAATCGTAGTCAGACGCCTTGCCATTGGGCCACGCGGCCGATCAATTGTTGAAAACAGGACTCGCAAAAGTACTACATGATCACCAACACTAGCCTGTGTCCACGTCACTCACACCCATCGCAGACCAGTGAACTATACATATTCCCATGTCCTGAGAAATACCCCTTAAAATCATCCTTCTCCGCCCTGTCCCCCCTCGGAATCCTGTCCTCGATCGCCCATGCGATCCTCTCGGCGCCAATCTTCGCACCTCCCAGGTTCGGCGCCGCAGGACCAAGCCTCAGCGCTGCGAGACGACCCATCATGAAGAGAGGGACGTTTTCGTCCCACATTAGGTCGTCGTTGATGCAGGGGAAGCCCCCGCGGCCTTGGATCGGGTATTTGTCCAGCATGGTTTTGAGGTAAGGAAGGGTGGTGAAGTCGGTTTGGATTCCCGTTGCGAAGTAGATGTAGTCGAAGCTGGGGAGGTCCGCAATAGGGGGGTTGGTCTTGATGGTCCATTTCCCGTGGCCGTCGTCTGTGCCTTCGAACTTGGCATCTACAAGACTTGTTTCCGTAAACATCTCAAGCTTCTTGCTGGCGAGATGCTTCTTGAGTCGCTTGTTGAACAGAGGCGTGATGCTACCCCCTCCGCGAGCAGCCTTGATAATCTCAAGTCTCTCATCGTCAGAATCTGCTGCCCAGAACTTGGCCTGCTCTGCATTCTTGTACTTGCCCATCCACTCCAGGTCAACATCAAAGTGCTTGATTCGCAGCGGCCCACGCATGATGTGCCACACCTTGGTCACACCCTTTCGGATAGCAAGATCCGATAACTGAGCAGACGTCAAGCCACCTCCCACGACCAGCACATTCGTCTGGTGTCCTGACTTCATGCGTTGCTGGACGATGTTGGCGGGAAACTCCACAATCTGCATGCTGTGACACGCTTGAGGTAGGGTCTCAACCATGGGCATGGAGGGAATTCGTGGGATGGTGACTTTGTTCGCTGGACCAACTGAGAGAACAACTGTTCGGGCATAGCGAGTGACTTTGTTGGAAGTGACAGTAAAGAGTTTCTCGTCGTCGATGGAGATACCCCTTACAACACCATAGTCGAGATGCTCTAGAGCCTCCTTGCGGATGAGGTCGTTGCTGAGCTTATACCTATCCGCGACTTTTTCACAATGGTCGCAAAACAGGGCCGTCGACGGTGTGTAGTAGTCGTTGCGGTCTCTCAAATTGATCAAGATGCGACCTGATTGTCTACATTCCATTAGCCACGTCTACTCAACCAGAAGGATAACGCTCAGAAACAAAAGGACCAGGGGACAACTCACTTCCCACCATAGCATTTCCCCGTCGACTTCTTCTTCGCATGCTTGCTCATCTCCTTGCCCACACAGTTCCGTATCTCCACCAACTCACCCTCCCTCTCGTTCGCATACGCATGCGCCAGCAACGCATCCCTATCCTGCGGATCGACATGCCACAGCATCGGACTTCTCAGATGCGAGATATCAAACGTCTTGAACAGCCGGTTCCATCTGCCCATCCAGGAATCGCTGTCCGCATCTAGCACGAGCATCTTGTACTCTTGACGTGAGGGCACCTGGACGCTGCTCGTTTTGCCACTTCGGACGTGCTTCAGGGGCATCTTGTGCCCGTATTTACTGATCCAGTGATATCGCCGGTGTTCCTCATCGGTGAAGAGTGCGGCGGGGGTGTGTTCCCGAAGACGGGCTGCGATGGAGAGACCGCATGGTCCGGCGCCTATGATGAGGACGTCGTAGATTTCTTCCTCTACTGACATGATGAATATACTCAACGAAAATTGAGGTTGGAAAAAATGAGGAACTGTCAGGGATTCTTCAAGATGGTGTTTATAAAATGCCGTAAACAACCCCTCTTCACCATCTTCATGAGAACCCTGTTGGATAATAGCAGTGTCTCATCATGAGGGCTCTGTTTGGGTTGAGTAACCTTGATGGACATTTTCATCATGGGACAACAAGGTATGGGGCCCACTGAGAAGTCATGAAGCGCATGTACATGGAATTTGGCAAATTATTATTACTTGGGCGAATGAAAGGTTTTGCTATTTGGTAGGTAGACATTTACAGCTTGGTGACCGGATCGAGATTGTTACGCTCGATCAAAGTGGGATGTGTAGACAGTCAGACTATCATGGCATTAATTGGAAGAGGTCAATTGAAACGCATTTGTCTATAATCAACAACTGTTTACACATTCCCATCTATCGTATGTCAGAGTACTGTCCTATCCTCACTCATACAATCAAGCCTCCACCGCATGCCCTAATGGCCCAGACACTGCATAGTCCGTCGTCACGAACGCCCTGTCCACCATATCTAATCCCTCGGCGCAGTACTGCAGCGTCTCTGCGATATCGTGACTCTTGGCTAGTGGTGTCTTTTCATCCAGCAGCACATCAAATTCGACCCAGACACCATCTCCTGCATGGTAGGCTGTCACATTCTTAAAGCCCTCCACAACAGGTGCAAAACGATAGGCGAGGTAGATCAGCTTCTTGAGAGTGTGGTCATCGGCGGCTTCGCCTGAGAGTCGAACCACATTGTCGAAACATGTGTGACCCCAGTCGTAGATGATGATGAGTGACAATAACCCGGCACCGGCAGGGTCGAGCCACCAGATATTGGCACGGTAGCCGATAAAAGGGAACAGGAGCGAAAGTGTGTTGAAGAAAACGTCGGTTTTGCAATCCTGTACCAGGGCCTGAACCTGTGATGTCTTGATCGGCCAACATCCAATACCGATAGCTCCCTTGATGACAATGGTCGAGAGTAGAGACGCAACGGCAGCCCAGCTGAGTATCTCTACCTCTGCATGGCGCATAAGTCTCATTACGGACTCTTGCAGAATCTGAATGAAAGAGATGACCATGATAATGGAAAAGACGAGAATACCCAGAGGTTCCAACCGTCTTCGTCCAACAGGAAACTTTCGTCGTAGAGCATGAAGGCGCCATAGAACAAGTCGGGTTGTTGACCAGACAATCAGCGTGCAGAGGAGATCCAGTGCCGAATCCACAAGAGACGCCACGAGGGACAGCGAGCCGGTTGTAAACACAGCGAACGTCTTACCTGCTAGAAGCAGGATATTTGCTATCACGTTGATGTTGATGGCCCATCTCGCCTTACGAGCAGCCTTTCGCCTCCTCTCCTTCTCATCCTCAGGAAGTAACTCCGAAATATTACCCGCAACACGTTGTAGACCACCAGAACGTTCCTGATCACCATCATGGTCTGGATCCGGATTCATCGACTCAAGAACCTGATCAGCCATGGCCATAACCACGGCATCGACCTCAAGCCAGTCATTCAAACGCATATTCTGCGCTTCGTAAAACTGCCGGACCTTCTTATTCTTGATCTTCTTCAACTCGTCCTCCGATTTGCGATACTTTTCGAGACCTTCTCTGTCGATACCATGAAGTAGGGCTCGTTTGATCTCGCCGCGACGGGCATCTTCGACAGCAGTACGTGCAGCATCCTGAAATCGCAGGATGCGAGGTGGTGGTCTCTTTCTGACATGGCCGTCATTGTACGAATTATATCGACCTCTTTCAAGATCGCGCGGATGTTGGTCGTCTTGCTTGTGGCTACCGTTGCCAATGTAGCCATTGTCATGGCGCCGAGCCGTCTTGTTGTATTTAGCAGGGGTCTCGCCGCCCCCCAGGTTTCGTTTACCAACCATTGATTGGTATTACTGAGTGAGGGTATGTCACAAAGTTCTAGCTAAGACGGGATGTAACAAAACAATTGAAAAAAGGGTGCCGAGTGTTGCAGTCAATGAAGATAAAGTATGAAATTGAATTCTTTGTCAGGTGAATAATGGCAACAAGACATGTTTTTGTTTGTTCGGATGCTCCTTCCCAAATTGCTTGTGACAGCTTCAAAATGACGTCGACGTCATCTGTTTGGTCTATTCTGGGGAAAATGCCCGTAGGCTTTCCAGGGTGGTGCCTTGACTGCCTTGACCTGAGGCTTAATTTGACTTGTTTTGAGATGCATACCTCGACAGACACAACACGCGACAGGCCCTGACTGGGTTCATTTCCTTACAAGGCTCCACGAAAAAAAGAGGCAAAAAATGGAAATATACCTTCAATGCTGTACCTTGGTCATGTTCATCTTCTTTTCTTCTTCTCCATCTTTTTGTCATTTCATCTAATCCAACCGGATACTGCTTGTTTCACATCCACGATTCTCGTATTGATCAACTAAAAATGCCAAGACGAATCCGTCTTACCCGGTTCCGTCGTCATGATACAGCATGTCATCATATTACTGGTATTCCACCAGAATTCAGACCCAGCGTCATCCACTTGGGAAAGAAAGAAAGAAAAACATGCTCACTTGAATCGTAAACAGAAGTCATTGTCAATTTAGAATAATTGTACTGTGAGTCTATCTATACAGAACGGGCAGTCTTAAACCCTCATCTCAAGTCGTTTCGTTACTCGCTCTCATCAATCAAGGATATCTAGAAAAGGTCTTTAAAAAGAAAAAAGAACGCCAATCATACTCAAAACATGCTTCATCTCAAGTCGTGCTCTTCCCCTAGTTTCCGTTCATTCTCATAGCATTGACCAGTCTGTTTCGTGCTCCCTCCCGGCGGCCCTCAGTGCGGGGGCTCTGAGCATACGCATCTTGTCGCGATTGTGTATCATAATATGACTCGTGGTCTCCCATTCCTACCTTGGAAGGACGAGGGGGCGGTGGTGGAGCGTGTGAGGGCTGAACGGGCTGTTCTGATTGAGAGTGGTACACAGGCTCCCAATCGCGGTTGGCCTGCTGCTCTTGGCGGTATGGGTTGTTCTGCTGGGGTTCCTGAGGTGTCTGGGGTGTCTGAGGAGCCCGGCTGGAACGCTCATCCCGGTACGCCCGGTCGTCACGACTATCACGGTTCGATCGCCGGACTGAATCGTGCGAGCGGCTTGGTTGAGACTGTTGAGCCTGGTAAGCACCATTCTGGGATGCTCCGACCTGGCGGCGCGTCGTCTCCCTGGGTGTTTCCTCATCATCGGTAGCAACCTCATCGTCAGGTTCATCATCGTAAGCACGTAGCTCGCTGCGCATAGCAAGACTAGCACAAATGCTTCTAGCCTCTTCGATAGCCTTCTTCTGGGCCTGCAAGGTCTTGCGACGCTCGCGCGTCTCCTTGTTCTCGGCAGCGATAGCCTCGATGGTGGCATCAGGCATGCGTAGAATCTCAATTGGATTGAATAGACGCAGCATGCCGAGGAGAAGGTGCCGCTCAACAACCTGTGTAATGACATTGCGTGTAAAGATACGAGCCGTCAGGTCGTAGTAGATGAGCATCTTCTCAAGCACCTCCTCAGCCTCGGTGTAGCTACCACCATCTGCGGTGGCATCAGCGCGCCATTTTCGTAGGCGCTCCTCATATTCGGGGTCAAAAGGCTGAACCTCCAGCTCCATGTCATCTGTGAGTCGGCCTAGTTCAGTGTCGGCGCTCTCATAAAGCTCCTTCATCTTCAACTCCAAAAAGTGCATACGGAGAGGATCACGCATGCGAAGTGGCCAGGCGTAATCGATAACATCCGCAAGGAACTCGTTGCAGATGACACCAACGTTGTCTTTGTACTCTTGGGCAAGGACGGGCCAGTTGCGGGAGTAGTCTTGGAACAAGATGTATGGGGCTCGAGGGTTTGAGTCGAGAGGCAATTCATTACCTCGAATCTGTCGGAGAAGGGGCTCGACTTCATATTCGGCGAAGTCCTTCTTGGAGCGGTCTCCAGTCGCTCCAGGGGCTGGCAGGCCAGATCCTTCAGTGCCGTTCACACTATTGGCACCATTGGCACCGTTGGCACCGGGAGCAGCAGGGTTCTGGAAAGTGACCTTGCGGCCGTGCTGACGGAACCGTCGAGCAAACCGCTCGCTCTCCTCACGGATACGAGCACGAAGCTTCTGAGATGGTGTTCCCTTGGGGCTAGATTGCCTAGCAAAGAATTTCTCCCCGAAGGGGTTCTTGTAGTTACCATTGACGGCAGGCGTGACAAGGTTGTTGGATGCTGTGAAGAGCTCTCCCATCTGGAATCGCATCTCCTCGGGGGTGTCCTTGCCCACGCCCATAGCCTTGAGCTGGGCCTCGCACCCCTCTAGAGCTTGCTGGATCTGTCGACGAAGTGTCTTGACATGCTTTCCAATGTGTCGCTGGAGCTGAGTGCTGAGCTTGGAACGAAGAGAACCGATACCCCACATCTCAGGTGGAAGGTTGGCCCATTTTCCTCGGCTGAAGAACTCGGCTTCGCGGTGTGCACGCTCCTCAGGAGTCTGCCACTGCTCTCCTGGTCCGGGGTTGAGAAGCACGAACCAGCCGAGCTTGAAGTTGTTTTCCTTGTCCTGGTTGGTGACAAGCCCGATGAACTTGTCCTCGAGACCGATTCGCTCAGTCATATCAGGCTTGGTGAGAACACCAATAGTGCGTGATCCCTTGGGATCGAAGTGGCGGGCTTTTTTGAGGATAGGAGCTTGAACATAGTCGTTGTTGCCACCGATAACGGCCAGAATGATGGTGCGGGAACTCTTCATGTATCTGTCGGAGAGAGCCTCGATTGTCTGAATGTCGGACTCTGATTGATCACGATTGGCGACTCGCACAAGACCAGGAAGATCGACAAGAGTCAGTAGGGGCATATCAGGACCGCTCTTCTCGACAACGAGGATATCGCGAGCTGCAAACCGGCCAGGAATGCTCCTTGGTGCAATCAGTTCGGTCGCATCTCGCATCATGACATCAAACGGTGTCTCGCCAGTGACGTCACCGCCATATTGAAGCAGACGAGCCTGCTCATTGTAGGGACGTGTTTTGTCGGGAATGATGGAAACCTTTAGCTTCGTCTCCTTTGCTCGTCGCATGCGGATCTCGGTCGCGAATCGTGTGCAGGCACCCGCATCTCGAGGGAAGGGGGTGCCGGTGAGGGCTTCAAGGACGGAACTCTTGCCGGCGGATTGATCGCCTACGACGACGATCTGTGGTAGTTTGACATCGTCGAGCTGTGCAAACTGAAGTTTATCAATAAGATCAAGAAGGCTGCGCTGCTCGAAAGCAAGGCCTTGATCACCCAGGGAAGAATCGAGAGATGGACGCATATTGTGCCTGTGAGAGGAATCAGCGTCAGTATTTCGCTGAGAACCTTTGTCTGGATGGTGTACGAACAGTGAGCCCATTCTCTTGGGGGTGTTGATATTTGGTGAGAATTGTGAATAAAAGAAATCAAGAACCAGAACCAGAAAGGGAAAAAACTTGATATCAGGCTCCCTTGTCGCTTGGCTTTATACACAATGACGCCCGGGCCATGAGCTCCTTCTTTGGGTTCAGGTTGCCTCACTGCCTTGTCAAGTTTGCGTGGCCACCCAACCAGCGACACGTCGGCCAAGCCTAAAACCAAAGCTAAGCTGATTTCACTGATTTCACAGGTGTAACAGGGGACAATTTTTGGGGGGCGACTTTCTTTCGTCAGGGTGAAAAGCTGCGCCACGGGTATGACGGTGGGGGCAATTGGGCTGGAAGCTGGGCTAAGGCGAAGCGTGCATGAGATCTCTGCAGGGTCTTGGCCTGTCAAGTGTCCCGCTGGGTATGTAGTGTGGCTGAGTCCATTTGTGGCTGGGGGGAAGAGCCTTGGCATTTTACTATGTAGAAGCCAGTGTTTTCTGTTGGGAAGTCATGATAAGTCCAATCATGAATGGGTTTAACGAGGAGTTGGTAGGGTTCTGATTGATGCTGATAAATCACATGAAGATACAACCGTAGTCAATAAATTTCTTTCTAGTTGGGGCAGATTCTAGATCAATGGCACCGCCACAAGTTGCACTTTGTGAACGTCGACACTTCGCATGTGATAGCACCTTTTGTCTAGGACTCAAATTCATAGGAATTCATAGGAATTCATAGGACTTTTCGAACAAGATAACGCGTATCCCAGACACACCCAAATCAACATAATAGCACACAATAAGCCGCATTGTTAACAATGGCGCACCCTCTCCACATCAATGGCCGCGTAACACCTGCAGAATGCTTATTCTCTTCATAGGCTGCAACTTAACCTAGAGCTGCATTTTCATATGATGACGCACGGCCTTTCGTCATCACGGCCAACATGAAAGCCAACTTATTAGACATCCCTACAGGCTACAGCATACCAGCAGGCAATTATCTTCTGATAATATTGCATATGCAAAGATTCTGGAGGTGGTTTTGTCAACGTCAGTCCCTATCACCTTTAAAAAAAAGACACTGGTATATGGTACAGCAGGAATTCATTTTTATATAGTAAGCTCTGGCAACCTGGACATTTCCCACTACTATAAGCGACAACATCCTCCTTGCACTCAATACCGTACTTCTATTCTTTACGTGTTAGTACAACGGACGCATGCTTCATCCGTAAACACAGCACTTAGCTCCTTGAGCTCCTTGATGAGAGGGTCGCTGATCTTGCTGTTCATTGGAGCGAGAACACATGACCAACAGCAGCAGCCGAGTCCAGGCTTTGAAACACCATTCTGATAGAAAATGGTGAGTTTCAATCGAGCTATTCATGCTTGCCACATAACTACAGTCATAGAGACCCTTTTGTCATCCAATTGATTATCCGTCCTTAAATGTTGGTGGAAATAGTGGCTGTAGCATCAATTTGACTATGTCGACTCATGCCGGGACCCCATGATATCCATGCTATGTGTAAATGGAAACATGCAAAATTAAGTTATGGGTCTGCAATTGAGAATTCAGACTTGCTAGTAGGAAATAAGCATAACATGGATGGGTTAGTGTGGTATGATTGCTCTTGTGGAAGAATACAGTACCGTGTACTTGCAAGTAAGGACATGTAGCGAGTAGACTCAAGACACAGAAAATATGGATAATATGTTTCAACATCATAATCAAACGCCTTTTTAGCGTACGCCTTGTATTTTTCATATATACCATGAACCAAACTTAGCATTATGGGTCATTAGATTTCCTCCTCATCAAGTGATTGTAATCGAGGCTGTAGTTCTTGTGAAATGGCCTTTTCATCCTGGTCAGGATATGCCCGGAAGACCTCTCGTCTCATCAACCTCCTCGGAGCTCTTCGACCAGTGAACAGCTCAAACTGTGCAAAGCCCTGCTCTGGCAGCATATCAAGTCCATCCATACTAACCCAACCGCGAGACGCCTCCTTCTTGAACTGGCGTATGAAGGGAGTGTTCAACTCTTTATATCCCAAGTCAATGGCAACGCCTCCAGAACGACTGCTGATCCATTCCTCTGGCAGAACGACATCAGGCGATGGCATGTTTCCGACACGATGCGTTGGAATACATGACACGACCACCGTTGGTAGACGGAAATCTGAAGGCCATGAATCCTCCAAAGATTTGAGAATGTGGAACCGGGCAGCTTCGCTTCCAGCACTTAGCAGTTTGAAGTCCTCTCTAGCAAGGAGCTTCGTGAAATGGGATACCAGCTTTTCAGCATTCGCCACTGTTCGGTTGTAGATGACGATGTTTTTTATGCCAACCTGAAGCATGGCATAGAGCGTAGCTCGAGCCATACCTCCGGCTCCAACAATCAGCCCACATGTGCTTGGAATAACAGCGTTCGCTGGAGACAAACCGCGGCGGATGCATGCCCGGATTCCGATCCAGTCTGTATTCTCTCCATAAAAAGCCTTAACAGGCCCAGAGTGGTTAATGTCCTTGAAGAAAGCTGCTCCTGTAGGGACTGAGCCATCTTTGTTAAGAACGCGAATAGGGATAAGGGTATTGACAGCGCCAATAGCTTGGGCATGATTGCTCAATGAATGTGTTAATGTGATCACCTCAACCTTGAAGGGAAGGCCAACAGAGGCACCTCCAAAATTTGGATCTTCGATGAGGTGTCGAATATTGAAGAGCGAGTCAACAGAGACCGGCTCATATGTATGGGGTAAGCCACAAGCTGTTAATGCCTTTCGATGCATTGCAGGCGACAGACTATAGCCAACGTTGGCACCAATAACGTACATCTTCATCGGATCATAGACAAAAGATGAATACAGAGCCTGCGTTGCGGCCTTGACTGTAAGAGAGGGTGTGATTGGGGGCTTAGGATTGACTCGTTCCAGAGAGTCAGGTCTCACAACCGTCAAAATACGGTTAAAGACTGCTGATGGCCGACCCAGGGGTCCGGAATTATATGCGACCAGCGGTATTTTGGGTCCTTCCAATGCCTCGACTGCCGTCCTCAGATGTTCAATATTGAAGTTATCCTCGATAGAATGAGCAGGCCTAATCAGACGAGCAAGGTGGCAACCAAGCGCATTTGCTTTCCGGTACCAAGCTAGCCAGGCCGGTGATTGCCAAACCGGAGGATCTGTCACAATGAAACAGTTCCCAATAACTTTGGTTCTTTTCCTGGCAGCGAGAAAGCGAGTAATGTGGGCATCCTCCAACCGCAAATCCACTGTCATCATCTCAGGCGCTAATCGAACGGCATGGTGAATCAGCTCCAGATACACCCTGAGAACTTCCTCATTTGCTGTGTGAGGAAGGAAAATGTGTAATATAATAGGTAGAATCGTACCGCGTCGAACGATACCTATTCCTCGAGTGATGTCGGCCTTAAACTTGGCACAAAGATCGCTCGTTAGACTGTTAGATTCGGCCGCTTCTGCCAGATCATGCACAACAATCTGGATAATGTCGGCGCCCGTGACATGTTCTTCCACATCTACCCGGTCGTTCAACACATCAGAAAGGGGAATGGATGTGGCATAGGTAAATTGGCGATCTTCAGCTGGAATTCGAGAAAGGGGAAATGCCGAGTCAAGGAAGGGGATAGTGCCTGCTGGAAAGATTAAGGAAAGGAATTTGAGAAAGTGTCTCTCCACGTGCTTGAGTGTCAGAAAAGGTGCTGGACTCCGCATCGCAGGCTCGCGAGACGATGCAAGTTTGGACATGACGGACTTCTCGGAAACGTTGAAGAACTCAAAGTTGGTGCAAGTCCGGAAGATATCTCCGCTGATACTGAAGAGATTCCTGAACTTTGCCTTTTCCCGAACTCTGAGATATTGTTGAATAGCATCTGCATCCCGGACAATGTGCACAACAGGGTTTGTCGCAGCAAATTCCCGGAACAAACTCTGGACACGGCTCTCAACCCATGAACATACGATAATAGCACCCGTGCGATGGCGCTCAATGACGCCCTGGAGTATCTTGGCTTGTTGTTTGTAGCATTCGTAGGAGCCGTGTTCAGCTTTGTACATGGCGCTCGAAAGGCCAGTGGCACGTTGCATGGCTATCTCCAAGTCTACAACTCTGCGGTTCATGGCTGAAGCGGCCATGATGGCCAGCGTTGACTTGCCGGAGCCACGCATACCCACAAGAAGTATTGAAGCATCTGGGCTGAATTCGGGAACTTCTCCCGTCAAAGGAGGAAACGTTGGTGAGGGTGTCCGAGTAAGAGCTTCCTGGTGGTCTATATGCGGTGGTAATGATGAGGGGACGTATGACTGGGCCCTGGACCTGGACTGCGATCGTGATGGCGAGGGTAACGTGTCGGTAAGGGTGAGGAGATTTGTTTGTGTCTGGGTCTGAGACTGTAGCTGACTTGCGCCATTTCGACTGCTGATACTGCTGCTTCGACTGCTGGTAGGAACAGATGTATGACCGTCCGCTCGAGCCATGATCTCTTCATGGCCCAGCATGGCCGCAATTGACCTCTTAACCCCTGCCATGGTGGATGTCGATGTTTTCGCGACCGGACGTCAAGAGATGCCCATGTCGGCACGAATGGCCGAGGGTCAGAATAGTCGCTTTACCAAAAAGTTCGCGATGGACTTGGGGAGAAACAGATCAGATGAGTGACAGAGACGAGAACCAAGAGGTGGGATGGTCACCAAACCGGAGAACAAAGCATCACGGAGTCCGCCGTGAATTGTTCAGAAGAGGATCAATACTCAGTATCCATCACCGAAGAGCCCATATTCAGTGGACCGCTTGCGGGGACCCCGCAGATGAGGAAGAAGATCGATTGGGCGGGAAAGAGATTATCCGCACCCCTGTCAAGCAATAAGCACAGCGCGATTGGTTTCTCAGGTTCCCATGTTGTAATGTGCGGTCGACAGTCCAGTCCAACCTTAGCATTCCTCGATATCCCAGAGACCCCAGATTCTCCCCGCATTGCGACACAGAAAATCTGGTCATGACCACAGATTTTCATCTCTGAGACTTTTCGCTGCTGCTTCGCAATGGTGCCAGGATCGTACGAGCCTGAACACAGTGGTTAATCCTTCCCTACCGCCATGCTTCTGCGTGCCTGGTGGCCTAGGTAGCTTCCACATCTCCACCACAACGCTACGACATAACTTTCTATAAGGTAGTTAAGTATGCCGCCTAGAAAGCGCGAAGGTGATGCGGACAATACCAGCGCACCCGCGACCACAGCTCCAGCCAAACGACAGAGAGTCTCTCTTGCCTGCGACTCGTGCAGGACAGCGAGGGAGAAGTGCGATGGCGCCCGTCCCAATTGCGGTACCTGCACCGCCCAGAACCGAGCATGCTCATATACTCCCGCCTCTCGCAAGAGAGGCGTGCAAACGGGCTATCTGCGGACTGTCGAGCTCTCACTGGCCTGGCTATTTGAGCAGGTGCCCGAATGCGAGACAGCTCTATATCGGCTGCTCACCCAGAACAACGGAGCTGATGGTACCCGCATACTTGCAACGAAGGACAAGGCAGGGCACCGGCTCTACAAGCGATGGACAAAGAGTCGCGTCCACAAAGGCATCGGGAGGATGCTCTCGGACGAGAAGACGCCTCGAAACGAGACGTCGGCTGACGACTCAGAGACCGAGGAGAGCATCAGCCCAGGCAATCCAAGCATATTCGACGGAAAGACATTATCAGAAACACCCATACAGAGAACCGACACTCTCGGCGATCTTCACGGTTCATCAAACTTATCCCCTCCTTCCAGGCTGACACTACCCCCTAATTGGAAGCGACTTGTCGACATTTACTACTCCTACACACATACCTGGTTTCCCATCGTGGACCGCGATGCCGTCAACAATACCGCATCATTCTACCCCCCTGAAGGCCTTGATTGGGCGGTATGCCGGGCCTCTGCGGCCTCGCATGCTCAGCTCTGGTCTGTCCTCGCTGTATCCTCCTTTCAAGACGCGGCGTCGACGAAGCCCACCAACAGTCCCGAATATCCGCCGAGCAAGATCTACGCCATTTCCCATCGCCTACTTCCTGCTGATGATGAAAATTTTGAAGCGTCCCATATTTGCGCCCTACTCCTCCAGTCATTGGTTCTCCTTGGCCAGAAAAAGACGTTAGCAGCGTGGCTATTGGTTGGCAAAGCAGCTCGCCTTGCACTGCATGGCCGGGCAACGACTAGCCATATGTTTCCTGTCAAACCTGGAAGCGATTCAAATTTAAGCCACTCTGAAGTACGAATACTTGCAGCGACCTTCGTACTCGACTCTCTGGCCTCGCTTTGTCTCGGCCAGCCACAGGTAACTGCTGGAATTCGACACAGTTTACCAGCTGTCAGCGTTACTGAGCTGATAGATGGGAGCGGCAACTGGATGCCTGTAGAAGGTCTGGGACCGACTTCTGCACACAACGACGAATTCATCCCTAGCCCAGCTTTCCCTCTGCCGACCTTCCAACAGATCTTTTCTTTCTGCAGGATCTGGGGAGCTGGCATGGACGCGAGGTTATATGACGGTCCCGCCAGCAGGAGGCTTACTGCTGAGGATTTGGTGAGAAGTCTGGACGGGCGGTTTTCATTCTGCAACTCCCTCATCTTTGGCAGCTCAACACCAACGCTGCCCTCAGCTTACCTGCTTCAGGGCATGTTCTTGGCCATAACATTAGACCTGGTACCGGGTCATCGGCCCTCCCTCTTCTCTAATCTTGTCGAGGTCGTGGATTCGTGTGTGCAGACGTTTGGACCATGTGGAACGCCCCCCATCGTGGTCACCCTGATGGAGATTGTGCAACGGCATGGCCATTGCGTCCGTATGCACGAGCACGATAAGAACAAGTGGGACATGTCCATGGGGGCCCTTACAGAAGTCTGGAAGACAAATTTGACTGGGATGGACGGTCCTAAAGAGCACCGAGATACCATGGACCGGGCGGACCCTTTTATCCTTCCAACAATTGGACTAGGCTTCAGGGATGAGACATCAACCGCTTCTCACCAGACCGATAACAGACCTGCGGGCGCCGCAAGCATAGATGGCGACGACCTTAGCCGGGCACCACAACAGGCCAAAGACCACCAATTCCTCCCTTACGACCGCCATGACTACCGGAGTAACATAGATACGAGCCCCGGTACGACGCAGTCACTCTATTCAATAACGCCTACCTTGTCTTTCCAGTCTCCTGCAGTCAACAACAGGCAGCCGATACCTATGATGCAGAATGCTGGGATGCCAGGCCAACTGGATTATGATTCAATACTAGAAGAGCTCGGATCCATCGATTGTGCAGATGGTATCGATATGGATCCTCAGTTTATGACCAACCTTGGTTTTGCGCCTGGATGCGATCTAGGCGAGATGTTTCATGGCGACTTTGGGACATGAAGTACAGTCACATTAATCAAATCAACATAACGTCTTAACTCCGTAACGCCTCCGTCTCAGTAACCGTCCCGGCTAAGAGAAGAAACGCCTTTTAAACAACGGCATGTGATACTTCGGAAAGGTGACGATCGGTTTAGTTCCGCATCAATGCAACCTCGACGATAAAATCTACCGGACAGTGCAGTATTGTTGGACACCGAGAGAACATGCCGGGATCCTACATTGTATGCGACGGTCGCCACAAAAAACAAAGTTCTCCCCATGGTTATCTTCCCCGTTCCCCAATATCCATC
>JABFFC010000424.1:0-12571 GCA_013623535.1 Fusarium penzigii
TTTTTTTTTTTTTTTTTTGCATGCTAGCGACGCTTGAAATACTGGAACTTCTCTCATTCTTCACACGGAGGCTCAATCCTGAGCTTGTACTGTACGATTTGTCAACGCTTGCCATGTTTGAATTCAGGACAAACGGCCATCTCATCGTCACAGCTGGGCTGATGGCGCGATTTCGGCTCCACCAGGGATCGACCCACCCTTCCAACAAGTTGACAAGCGACTCCCGACGGATCGACAATTAGATCGCGTCCACGAGTCTAAATGAGACAACAGGTGGGCTTAAATTAAGGGGAGAAACAGGCTGGGCGGCAGACAACAAGCCGCTCCATCACCAGTGCGCCATCTTTTTATTCTACAGCGGATACGTCTACAAAGTCACAGGCCTACTTCGACCGCTACGCACCCCTTACAGAATGACCTTCACACATATCGAGGTGCTGTTCCGAGCCTGAAAGGTGACCGGACCCCACACGGTCGATGAAGCAGCGGGTCCTCCTACCTTCTCCTTCTGGCGCGAATGCGCCCACCACCAGAACCTTATCCTTCTCTCTTCTCTCCGCACAACAGTGCTTCCACTTCCGTCTCCACCAAGAATACATCCTTCCCTCTGCCCGGGTCTGACTGATCCCCATGTCTGATCAGGGGGTTAGCTTGCGTTAGTGGATGATTGACACAACGTCGACCACCAGCAACACCTGGCTCCTCTCACCGTGGGTGGTCCCCTAAATGATTGGCGCCTGTTAGCGTGCCGATGAGAGATAGAATCCGCCAAGGCAAAATACTCTAGACTTCATCTTCTTCAATCTTCTATTCTTCCATATTCATCCACAACCAGTCAAGTCATAAAAGCACGTATCCATCTGACTTACGGCTGTTGGGTTATCATCCTTAAGGCATATTATCTTGGAAAAAAGAGAGTTTGTCAGCTGAGGTGGAATATCGCCGAGAGGATACAACACTAAATCCCGTATCGCCTAGTCGCTCTTCCAGCCAACCGATCCACCTACGCCCATGGAACATCATCGCAAAACTACATCTAATCACGCAATGGTAAAGAGTTCGTCGCCTCGGAACGAACGGCGGAAGCGAGGAGGCCCGACTGAAGAAGTTGATGATAGCGGGACATGGTGGAAAGCAGTCCGAATCGTTGATGAAAAAAAAGTCGGGGACAAGACACAGTATCTTGTCGAGTGGCAGTGCCTATGGGTTCGTGACACGGCTATGGCTGTTTACATTCTCTTTTTCAACAGGAAAGACTAACAGTATTCACAGACTTCTCATGTTACCTCAGGACTGCTGGAGCAGTGGGAGAAGGGCAAGGAACTAGCACAAGTGGCCAGCCCACCACTGAGTACAGCATCTCCACCGAGTCGCTTGCGGGACGGTAGAGCAGATTCACAACTCTCCGATAACAGTAGCATAAGGGACAATCAGGAGGTTGATATGGGAGACCAATCACCCGAAGCTTCTCACTTTCGACATCGTGAGTATCCCCGAGCTTCGGCTACACTCGGTTCGCCATCTGGTCACAGGAGTATTTCCGAGAGCTGGCATGATGCTGTTGCCAACCCTACCTTGTGGTATGATATCGAGGAGTGGAGGACTATTGCCACTGGCGTACCAGAGGTTCTGGAAACAACATCGCCACAATCACATACCCCAGCTCCTGTTGCTCTGATGGACTGGCAGTAGCGACCAGCACCCGTTTCGAAGTCGGATGCTTCTGCCGGTGCACTGAGGGCCGGTTCCCTCATGTTCGATGACGAGATGAACAGGCAGTCTTGGCTGGATGGTGATGCCACTTTGACAGATCTACGATAGTGATAGAGGCTTATATAAGACTATTTCTCCGTTTTCACATCCTCTTGTATCCAAACCTGGTTCCTCAACACACTTCCCACTTGGACTCTTGTAGCTGCTGCTCCCTTTTTTTTTTTTGTGCCCGTGTATGTATTTTATGTCTCAATCTATAATATGGAATGGAATCGATGACAAAACCGAGTTTTAACACTGAAAGTTGCCTCCCGTACGTCACCCATCGCCTCCAGCTTCTCTCCATACTGTCAATGACACCAGTCGTTCCATCGCCCATTTGCGATCCCCGTTGTCAAGTTGCTCAGGAGGCTCCCTCGTTCTCGTTGCCTCCAGATGAACTAACTCTGTCTTTGATCTGAGCATGCAATGCCCTGCCTCTTATCCACCGCGTTGCCTTCCTCGCTCACCTCGTAGAGGTTTAGACACTCCTCGAGGACTGATGTTTGGTGTGTTAGTCTGGACCATGATTCGACTTGCGGATGGAGAACACATACCGGCCATGATTTGCTCTTCCCACACGCCGTATTGGTAATCCACAAGCCCGTGGCGTTCAATACTGTCGCAAAGGCGTATCAACTCATGACCCATCTTCTCAATGGTTTCTTTGGACATGATCCTAGGCGGTCTCGAAGATTGCTCCGAAGCCGTCATCAAGTCGATTTGCTGTTGACCAAGGGCTAGCCAGGCATGGTTAAAATCATCCCACAACTTAAGCCGGTCCGCGTGAAGATTCTTGTCGTCGAGATTAAGACCTGTTCACAATTGGTCAGCCCTGCCACTCTTCTCCGGCTTTCTCCTGTCCCACTCATTCGGTTCCGGGGGAGGGGGAACTAAACACATACCAAGGTCGGCAACCTGAGACAGTAGCCAGCTAGAAACGCTCAACAATGTCTCGGATGCACTTTGCAAGGATCCGTTGGCTATTTCTTGGAAAACCGAACCCAGCTGCCGTTGGTAGTTGATCCATTTCTCTTCCAGTGCGCTATCTTGATGAGCATCGTCCTCTGTCATGGAAACAACATCGGCGCTGGGTGTCGGTTGTTGCATCGCTGCAACTGGCGTCTCGCCGGCGTGTCTCATGGCGTTACTTGGCTGATCTACACCGGCGGATCCGCTGGAGCCGTGCGCTGGAAGCCGTGCACTCGGACCTCTGGTGTCGGCGGCTTGGGATCCCAAATACGTTGATGGGACCTCCGGTGTCGTCATCTGCGCGGCCACCGGTTGCATGGCCGCCGCTGTATTGTGGCTACCGGAGCTTGGCTGTATTGGCTGGCATGAGTTTGCTCCAAAGCTATAGCCATAAGTCATGGCAGTTGCTGGCATGCCAGCTAATGGGACGGACGTGCCGGAAGCCTGATAGTAGCTGCCGTAGCTTCCTGTGGCTCCTGTGCTGATCATTTCTGTTGATAAAGAAACCGAGGGTGAGGTTGTGTTAGGTGCTTGGTAGCGCCTGGTGTAAGTACGGCGCTGCTGCTGAGGATAGTCTTGAAGCGTGTCCCTCTGGTTTGAGGTTGAGTAAGCCAGCCTTCCATCCTGTCTTCTCGGCTTGCCTTGATAATCCATGCTCTGGAGACTTCAGGTTCCACGCGATCTCGCCGTAAGATCTGGCTGACGCAGTGTCGATAGCGGTGTTGGTGTTCGGTGGCCAGGCTCGCAAGCTCTCCAGGAAGGGTCGCGAATGTTAACGATGACGGTTGTGGCCTCTCAATACCTGGCGGTAGAGAATCGATCACTTGCGATCGGACGGGAAGCCGACGGTCCAACCGAGGACCTAAGTATCGAAGAAATCAACAAGTCGAGTGAACAGAACACAGTCACCCAAGCTGCGATCTTGGATAAGATGACGAGTAATGAGGGTTCTGTTTCAACGACAGACTTTCACGCGGCCAAGACCGTCGAATTAGGCATGGCCGATGTCTGGTCTGGACGAGGAAGATGCAAGAAGAGGGTTGTTGGAGATTGGCTCAAGCTGAGAGAGGAGAAAGTATGGCAGGGGCAGGGTCATGAGGGGGACGAAGAGACTGGGTACGAGGAATGAGAAGAAGGCCATGAACTCTTATAGTATAATAGCCCAAAGCCATCAGTGTTGATCTTGTGTACATCTGATGGGGTCCGCCATGAGTGGCATAAGGGACGAGAGAGCGGATGGTTTAGCCGTGGACTCTGAGCTTCACTTGCTCTGTAAACAGTGAACAAGGGAGAGAAGAGGAGAGAGAAGGAGAGAAGATCGCGCATGGAAGAAGAAAGGGAGGGTGGGGGTAAAGAACAAGGTCAAGGTAGGCGAGCTGGACCGGCTGATGTTAAGCCACCAAGCAGGGCAGAGACATGATGCATGTTTCACATCAGCGACACCACCACGAGAATGCAAGACAGTAGAGATACACTGAGTATTTCTTTTCCAAGACAGACAATAGTCATCATAGAGTCCCAAAAGCTGTGGCAGGCATTGCGGGCCTAATCACGGAATTATCTTGGCCGTAGTGGCTTTTTATGTACTGTAGTAGTAAGTGATGTTGTAGCGAGACGATTCGAGTCTCCAGGGTAGTTGGTTCAGAAATCAGCCCTACCACAAGCGCAGGTGGGGTGCGAGGACGATCCAACCCCAGAATTTCCCATCTCTCTCACTGTCAATAAGACGAAGCATTGATTTGATTCCTGAATCCAACCACTCACATCACAGGTCTTCCTATAGAGATTCAATCAAAAGTTCTCAAGTATAGCACGTGCTTAAGCTGATCTGCTTGGAATAGCAATCTTACGCTGAAGAGTCTTCACAAGCTCAGGGAGCACAGATCCTGTTGCCTTGAAGGCGGCCTCCATCGCTGATCGTGCGCCAAACGTCAACAGACCGCGACCCAGCCAGAATTTTTGGAAGGGACTCCGTCGCAGTTTTGCCGCGACCGCATGCTCCACTACCCTTCGGGGTATATCGACGGCGTTGGCCTTTCGCAGGTATATCTCACGTGATTCATGGTACAGTACCGCGTCCTTTATTCTTATGCCGACGTGGCATATGTAGACAGCCTGGTCTTCGAGGGCTTTGACTTCGTTGAGTGAATAGTCCTCAAGAAGGGCAGGCCCGTGCCAGAAGTCCGCATCCCACTTAGCTGTGCGTACACCGTCTGCTCGTGGCGCATCTCGTCCAATCTCTTTGTAGATGTCGCCTATCGTATCCGTCATGCTGGCGTAACGTTCTCCTGTCTTCCCGTCAAAAACCTTCACTTTAAGCTCTCGGTCTTGCAGCAGGCTTTCGATGAATCGATCCGTTTGCCTCTCTTCTTTCGTATCCTTGCCCTTCCGAAAGATGAACTCCATGTGAGCGACCGTCCTGGCGTGCCAGAACAGCCTGTCTGTGTCGTGTGGCCAATACTTGTCGTCTGGGGATCTGTCGGTCTGGCCAGCCTCATCCAGGCTGGGCGAGCTGAATAACGGTAGAACGTCATGCTTCTGCAGGTCAAGCAGTGAATCTTCGTAGGCTTGGCCAAAATCTTTACCGTCATTCCTGGGACCAACATAGAACGGGCTCCTACATCCTTCCTCTTCCCCCCTTCGGCTTTTTCGGATGTATTCTTCGTTCAGCGACAACAACTTCTCCCAAGTTTCAGCTTCTTCCCATGGGTCGCAGTACTCCATTTCAATTCGTCAATTCCTGCTCTGCCCTGTTGGATGGCGATGAGCTTTCGTGCGGTCAAGAGCTTGGTTCGAGCACCGTATTCCCTGGCGGGACGCGCTTTATACTGTACGCGAGGTGTGTTGACATGGGTGAGGTGCTACCGACGCCAGCAGTCCCATCTTTGACGGCCAGTATCGGCCGTGCTTGTCGTATGGTGAAGGTACGGTGCGTTTGAGGGTAAACCTGTCAGCTACAATGAGTCTCTGGAGGTGTGATCTTAGTATACGCTCGCGGCCAGTTTTCGCTCCTAGCCTGCTGTACCGCAACCAGTGTGAACGGTCAGA
The DNA here is from genome assembly GCA_013623535.1 of Fusarium penzigii. NCBI lineage: Eukaryota > Fungi > Ascomycota > Sordariomycetes > Hypocreales > Nectriaceae > Fusarium > Fusarium penzigii. The sequence continues at coordinate 5,773 of JABFFC010000424.1, forward strand.
GATTTCCCCGACTGGCAGGGCAGCTGCTCGAGATGATGAGCCAGCTGCAGCACCACGGCATCGGCGCAGCCATAGCCATAGAGGCCTTCGTCTCGGACGATACTCTTCCTCTAGTCTTCAAACTCATGCTGCACTCTCTCGAGAACCTGGTCTTCTCGCCTCATTGCTCCGACTCTCTGCAGCGGAAGGCCAGACGGGAAAGTCTATCTCGCAGACAGGATGCGAAGATTTGAAGTGCGTTATACACTGGCAAGCAACAAGTGACTCACGTACGATGAAGAGACTAGCCGAGACGGAGGGTAAAATGGGAACAAACGATAAACGATAAAGCCTATATACATTCACGGGCAGTCCAATGTGAGCCGCCTACCCTAGACCATCTGAATCTGTTGACCGAGTGTGCGTACGTGTTCTGTCTTTTGGAAACAGTCTAGACTAGTCGGATGAGCCTCCGAATCTACCCTGCGTTCATTCTCCGGCCGCGCCCTCGGCTTTCGTGCTGCATTAGCTCTCAAGGCATCGTATCTGCCAGCGGCTAGACATGGATCTCCGCGTTAGCTACTCTAACCGTTCTATGGACAGCCCGTGAACAGAAGTTCGGTTCCAGAGACCGCAAGCCGGATCCGCAACCAAGTCAACGAGTTGAAACCCCTGCTCCCAAGCTGCCGTCGTTATCCGACACCTGAACTGTTAGATGCGTCCCAGACATGCGCGGTCTAGTGCAGTGAGGGCACGGATGTGTCTGATCCGATGGTCTCTCGATCATCTCAGCCTTGAACGGTCCGCTTTCTGTAGCTAGACACTGCTTCTGAAGTTTGATGTTGACCTCTACCAGCTCCAGGCGGATGGCATCCAACTTCTCCGCAAGCTCCGGCCACACGACATCCAACCTACTCACGAGCTCCGCGTGACCGCCACCGCCGTCGCGTGCATCTCCCTCGAACTCCCACTGGGAACTGGCTCCGGATCGCGCAATTGATGGCGTCGATGCATCGGAGACCACGAAGCCATCCAAGTCATCTTGACTATCTGCGGACCTGCTGCTTGCATCACCGTCGCCAGTATATAGACTGCTGCCGTCGGAGTCGGACTTGCCGGAAGACGAGGAAGAGGAAGAGGAAGAGGAGGAGGAGGAGGATGAATCGTCCTCAGCAACACCGTCGGCGAGACCTACAACTGCTGCGTTTGTTTCAGCAACGGCCGACAGCCACCGTGATGCGTTGCTAGGATCTCACCGTAAAGTCTATCTTAGGCATCACGTCTACTGCGGAGATTTGGTCTTCGTGTGTTTAAGGCCATGATTCGCGAGTCACTCCCGGGATTTTGTTTGTACAGAAGGCTTCCCTACATGAGACGAGAGAGATCACAGAGCGCACCCTAAACAATAAGTAGTGCGTGCGTTCGGTACTGTATACTGCAGTGCGTGTTCTGCTGTAGTTCCCCCTTCAGTCATTGCGGAAGTCATCTCCACCATATACAGACATTACAAGGCATCTATGGGACGAGTTCATGTTCCATTTCAGTACTATATCTCAACCTATTGTACTGTGCAGTGGTCGCTATACTGTACTATAGCACGGTGTCTTTCGTGCTGCTTGGAACCTGCCGCCGAAGTCAGATTCTGGCCCTTCCTTACCGGTTACCAAGCCTAGGCCCCATTCGACCAGCTTTTAGAATCCGAACCAGCTCTGAGTTCCGTCCAAGGGGAAGGCCAATACTGGCCCCCGGCCCTGACCGCGAACATCGTAGCGCCAACATGCAGGCCGAATATCGTAGAATTTAGAATACACCCTGAGCTTGACAGTATATAGCGGACATGTTCACCGGCAGTTCATGGGTGCGTGGATACACTGGGAGTAGGCAGAGTGAAAAGACTAAAAGATAACAGATGAATGATTGAACAACCCGCGATGAATCGAACTGAATGGAAAAACAATGCAGAATCTATGTTGGTAAGACCACAGCCTGTCCGCCCACGAGGAGCCTGCTTCCCCAACTCTTATCCTCGACCCGGCCACAAAGTGATCTGGTGTACCAGTAACCATCATGGGCGCTGTCGATTGCTTCGAGAATCACCAAAAATCCGTTGGATCTACGGTAAAGGGGTCCTCAGGTCACGCAGTGGTGGGGTGCATCCTTTAGTCGCGGGATATCTGTAGGTGAGGGCTTGATATTCCCAATCTTGTAGATTATGTCGTTGATGTACTGCAGGATGACAAATTCGTGTGGAATCTTAGCTCATTGCCTTCTTCGGCATACGCAACCACCTTGGGCGGAATATTCGTGTCTATCCTCACGTATGTTCTCTGCCCAGTGGCGAAGCAGTACATTCGTGGGCCATGATTCTCGTTGCATCGTTCTCCGGCAGCCGCTGGCTCCTGAGCCAGCTTCCGAGCTGTGGTAGTTTATACATAGAATCAGTCTGATATCAGCCTCCGCAACATCTCCTCTCTTTCGCGCCATTCCTCTATGCATTGAGATATCATCTCCTCCGCTGGCGTGATTAGCGTCGCTGCTTTCATCTCCAGCGAAGGGGGCTTCGGATTCATTCCAGCACCATCCATACCAGCCTGTGAGATTGCCAAGTGCCCCAGACTTTCTGTGTTGTCTGTCAGGCCCATCTCGTTGGTGACCAGCAAAAGCTTTTGCGAGTGCTGGCGAATACTATTGATTAAGTCCTCGGCCTCCTTCGCCAGGGTGTATCTTCGTTTTATTTCCGTCAGGATATCTATCGTCTCGCGTTGTCTTTTGTTGGGCCGGAACTCGACCAGTCCCTGCCCATCATCCTCACGTTCAGGTCTCTTGTTAGAAGAAGCACTCTCTTCCCTCGCCCCAGGGTCGTCATGCAGTGTCTGGCCGTCACTGACCACACTCATCGATGGGGAAATCTCGCAAGTGGTATTACAGCCATTGTAGTCTGATGCAGGGTCGCTGTTCGATTGTGAGGATGGGGAGACCCGGGACGAGCGTGAAGAACTTGACTGAAGAATGCCTGGTTGCCTTCTTGTTAGCCTTGCACTGCAAATTGAATCTACAGCGGGACTTTACCGGTAGTCATGCCATCGCTTCCCTGTCCCTCTCGGTGTGTATCCATGGACGATGCGGCATTCTCGATACGCGGTAACAACTCTGCATGGGCGCTGGAAAACGCGTGCCCGTCCCTGGGGATAGATTCGCTTGGCAGCTGGCCTTGTCGTATCGTTGCTTTTCTATGAGCCCCTGTATCTTGTCTATGTTAGTAGTAACAAACGACCGACCGTGGCTGGCTAAGAGGACCTACCGTTCCTGTTCCTCTTTTTGGCCTCGTGTCTAGCAATGGCGAAGAAGGACTTCATGCTAGGCTCAACCTCGTTTTCTATACCTTTCGGCTCAATTTCGACTCTAAGCTTTTTTTCGTAGTCGTCAACTTCATCACGAGCTACGTGAGTCTGTAGTAAATTTAGAATTAGAGTAGTGGCCTCTGTTTTAGGAGGGTTAGTCAAAGGGAAACACTAATCTGTCTTACTCGCGGCAGATATACCTTTCTTGGTGCAACTGGAAATTGGCTTCCAAGGAATGCCGGTATGTTTCCACCAACGTGGCTCTTTCGACTCCCAGGGCGGCCGTTTAATATTCCTGTCTGCCAGGAAGACCATGTATGAGGCATATGCCAATTTTTGCAGTACGGACCTATCTTTAGGTAGTTGACGCTCGTATAAGCTAGGCAGGTCCTCATCTGCGCAATCGGCTACCGAGGAATAGCTTATTGGATCGGGAGCTAGACCGCAAATACGACGTTAGCTTGTTATTGTTATCTCCAAGAATATCATGCTGAAAAAAGGTAGAGGAGCAGAAATCTTTCTCACCTGCCCGATGCCCTGCATTAGTTGCCTGGAGCCCATAACTCCGTTTTAATCGGTCTAGCAACCGCGTGAGCTCTTTCTTTTTGGGACCTCGGCTCTCGAAGATTGTGTCGGGTATGGCAATTTCGACTGTCGTGTCACCTGTCAGACACTTAAGTGGATCGATGGTCAAGGAAGCTTTGATGTTGAACGTACGCTTTTGCGTTTTGACCTGCCCAGCTTTCGACTTCTCGACGTGGAGCGCCACTCGAAAGATGGCATCGAGGAGCAAGCGATCAACGAAGTTCTGGTAGGGTCGGATCCGCCAGATTGCAAGTACACTCTTGTAGAGCAATGCGACAGACGCCTGCCGTCTTTCCATACTCTTGGCATGGTCGGCTGTCATGAACAACATCTCCGCAAACCATAGTTCTCTCTCTGTATATATGCATTAGAAATCCGTCGTGCATAGTAATGGTTAACCCTTACCTGTTGCCGACATATATATCACTCGGTCAGGTGATTCTTTGGGCCACCAGTCAAGCTTCTTAAGATCCTCCTTCGAGATGTGCAACCGAGGGTAAAGCATAACCTTCTCCCATGCTGATGCGATGTCAAGGCTTATGCGGCTGCATGCTGCAAACATTGCTGCATAAAACTTCTTTACAAGGTCGCAATGCCGGATGCTGATTACAGTTTTCCTCGTGCTTACGTACGACGACTCTGCTGCCGGCGCCTCTCCTGCATGATGCCAGCGGGAGAGTGTGGCTTTGTCTTTGTTGTATGGTAAAGGGGTTTGGGTGAGCCAGTAAGTGAAACCATGTTCGAAAGGTACTGCTGATAGATCTTCAGCTGCTTGGCATTCTGCGTGTGGGCCAAAGGCTTCTTTTAGCCTCCAGTTTAGGTTGCCCGTCGTACCGCATCTGATCACAATCCTAGCCGTCGTAGTCGCACCTATCAAGTCAGCACCAAGAGCGTCCGTGATGTTACGCGTAAAAAGGCTACTTACGTGGGTTCTCTCCTATGCCACATAACAATCTTGCAATCTCGAACACGTACCGCAAATACGACTTCAACCTTTCAGGTAGGTCATCAGAATCATCGATGACTTCATAGGATGCCTTTTCGAGGTCGGATAGACTTGGATATGGTTGCTCGTGACCATGATCACGCACGGCTTGCGCCAGAAGATCGGAAAGAAAGTATACATATTCTGGCCAGCATATCTATCAGCTTTGCTACAAACCACAACCAGGATCTCACCTTACCGTCATGACTAAGCCTTTCGTCATCAACGTCCTCTCCATGAGTGGAAAGACGCCGGGCATTTGGAGGCCAGCAACTTTCGCTGTGCCTTGATAATCTACTCCACCTGCGGGCAAGCTTGTGATTTATATCATGGCAGCAGTACAATAAGCCTTCCACGTAGCGACGCAGCACTATCGGCTTGTCAGGATCGATTTGGAGGTCAAAGGTAAGGTCTTGATAATGAACCCTAGTGTAATGCGACAAGGACGCCTTCTTCGATCTGCCAGGAAGTTTATCCACGACCTCGTTCCAAGATGGCCACGTGCGTTGCAAGCTTAGTAGCGACTCATCTTCATCTAGGCTCCAACAGCCCTTCACTTGCTTCGCCACTGCAGACAGATGAGTTTTCTGCGTATGGAGTCTGAGTTCAAACTCTGTACGCAATTCCAGGGAGTGTCTGCAATTCGGACACTTCCTCAGCTTCAAAAAACACTTTGCTTGGTGGCTCGTGTGAGGGTAGATGCCAGGTCTTTGACAATGATAACACAGTCTACTAGCAATTTGGTGAATCTCGTCCTGCACATAATCTTCTTGACGCTGTGACTCTACCGTAACGCAACGGCTAGGTGATTCTGGCAGTTCTTGTTGTGTGACTGAGTCGGGATGTTGTTTGAGGAACTCGTCGTCGCTCTGGTCTGCTGGATAGTCGTCGGCATCATCGTCGCTGCTGTTGCTCAGGACATACTCTTCGTCACTTTGTTCATTCTTGGGCAGATTCTCAGCATCCTCGCCGCCGGTATCGTAGTCACTCCCCGCAAAGTCATCGTCGTCGCTTTGCTCAATCTTGGGGCTGCTGCTGTCGTTGCCATCGTCATCTTCATCGCTGCCGTGGCCTTTGATCTCGCCACTGTCCTCTTCGCAAATAGAATCCCCGTCCTCGAACTTGACCTCTGTTTCTGAGAGGTCTGACAGCGATGAACTGTCCGAGTCCAATCTCTCAGGAGAGCTTGTGAGACCATTGTCGATGCTACCCAGAGTCTCATCTCCAGTAGTGGATTTCATGGGCTTCGGCATTCTGGCAAGACTGGTGACTGACTTGTTAGACATGGTTCATCATGCCAATGCTGTCCTGAGCTATCGGGACTTCTCACTTTCATCTAGGTAGTCACTGTGAAACTAGCAATGCGGCGTTGAGTCTGGCCAGAGCCACCCAGAGCCGGCGAACAGTGGAAAAATGTTGATAGCAAAGTATACGGGTCGAAGAAGTAAAGCTGACGGACGTTGCGGTTGATCAGTTGCTCGTCCCCGTTCACTCAGCTGGGATGTTCTGCAGGGCGATGGAAAGCGGGAGGTTGGTGCAATCTGCTCTGAGCCTGTTTTAACGACGTGGGGCAGGATATGCAGTGGGCTGCCTGGGTAATGTCGACGTGAAAACAAACAGAAGAAGGTTTCCGGAGGAGCCAGTGCGTGCGATACAATTCGCTCAACCTTTTCGAACGGGAACAGAAAATGTAGCGCGTTTTACAGATGAAAGTTTTATCGTCTGCGTATTGAATAACAGTCAGCTTTGTCATCAAAGGCACTCAGTGGGTCTACATTAGATGCACACCTAACCGTGCAGTTAAGATCCCGTGAAAATGCTCAAATTCAGCCAATTAGACCCAGTCAACATAGTGACAAACCTAGCCAGTCCTGCTGTCAGCGCGAGTTCCAAAACCGCTCCCCCCCCC
>JABFFC010000425.1:0-36581 GCA_013623535.1 Fusarium penzigii
GGGGGAATGGTGAGGGAATGCCGGCCGTTTATATGCGTGACGCGGGGTTCCTTGCTGGTTCTGCTCCGGCACGCACACGCATAAGACACACACAACACACTCAGCATAACATAACACACTTGGAAACACGCGCCCACCACACACATTGCATTTGTACGGTACACACATAATTCCAATACTTTGCACATTGCACATTCGCGCAGGCGCTGTATATGGCCGATTTCCCGATTTTCCGACTTGATGCCTCCAGTCAGATGCGCCGCTGTCCCGCCTACGCTGTAAAGAGAACTAATGGAAGGTATGCGCCCGTGTGTCCTCTCCCCCCCCACCAGCTTCCCACGCAAACACGTTCCTCCAGGATGGACAGGAAGGAGCCAGCAACCTGACCAGTGTGGACCGAAGAATTTCAGGAGGAGCAGGGGGCGCAAGAGGTGGTGAAGGCGGGTGCCTTACGGCAAGAACTAAAAGTGGCTACCTACCTGTCCAAGTTGGGAAAGTGCTTTGTGCATCCCCATTTTCGTGACCCTACCACCTAATTCTCCATGTCTTCCATCATCAATGACCATGATTTCGTGTTCAATGTTCTTTCGAGGTTGGTCGACTGAGGTCATCCACCCAACTATTTGGAAGATCTGTGTGCCTGAGTGCCGGCATCTTTTCTTAATGCTGGTCCAAAAACTGCCCGACGCTGAAGCTACATACACCAATCCCCTGATCTACTCTTTTCACAGATTCTCCTCAACTTAGCTCACGACACCAGTGCAGGCTATTCAAATCCTCGGATTTCTTTGGTGGGGTTAATCACAGGAAACCATTCCTTGCATCCTCGTGCGTACGAGTAGAGTGAATTATGTACGTGCATTATGGAATTTATGCATAAGTGACAACGCGTGTTGGTATGCCTTGGATGCCTTACTGCGGTTCCAGGCTTTCCCGTCACTGTTTGAGGTTTCAGGCTCCAGCTTCCTGGTTCAGCCTTCAACTCACAAGCATCCTCACTTTGAACAGATGGTTCCACGTCGAAGCATTACTCTAAAACGACACTGAACGTGAGACTCTTCTCGCTGCCTCGACAACCACTTCATAGACGGCGTACCTACGATTGGACAGAACGTTGCCCGCCGGCAGAGTCCGTTGTTGAAAGGGGACGGCACAGGCATGCAGGTTCATGCAGCATTTGCGGCTGAAACCATTGGGACTCAATTACAGCAAAATACATCACACTCGGAAAACATGGCCCTTACGATCACACACATTGCACATCTTCCCAGGGTACCAACCTGATACCTGTTCTTACCGAGTTGACTCTAGTCTCAGTATGTCATCGCACCTTTCACCCATCACACTTCTACCCAAAGCAATCCTACCTCAAATGATGACACAAGTTGAGCATTTATTCTGTGAGAGAGTCCGGCGGCGACGAAGCCGAGGTAATTCCTATGGTTCCTGACCCGCCACTGTATGGGCTTCATCAATGATATTTTTACTTGATCTAATCTGACCATGAGACCCTTTCATTTTTCTAGCATTTCGTCGTTGGTCATGCGTTTTCTAATCTCCTTGACAGCTGTTCTTAACCCTTGCAACCTCTTCTCTGTTGTGCTCGATAGGAAGATGGATGCTACGGGCCATGCATGAATACCTCCGTCAAACTTTTGTCCTTCGATTCGGACACCGATCTTAGCCTGTCGCTTGAGGAATTGCTCGATATCAGGTGCGAACACTTCTTCGTCGCCGTAAATGACAAAATAGCCTCGTTCTGGGCTGGCAGCTAACCATAGTTGTTCATCGACGCAATTGCCTGGTGATGCGGGCTGCTGTTGAATCATCTTTTCACCTGCATACTCATGGGCATACTTCCATAATGTGCGGCGGTCGAGGAAGTCACTTTTGGAAGCGTAGTGCAGGTTAGACATGAGGGTTACCCAAGGCGAGATGAGGGTAGCCATTCGTGGCACAGGCAGGATAGGTGGTCGAGGATCAGTGAGACCGCCCCTAACTGTCGTGTTCGCGCCCTTGATGTCCTGATTACCTGCCTGGGCTCCCAACTCGAGCAACAAGCTCAGAATCAGAGTTGCACCAGCAGAATCCCCAGCAACGCACACTTTGGCAGGATCCTTGACGACCTGAATGATGTGTTTATATCCCTCGAGTGTTTCGAGGACTTGCTTTGGGTAGATGTCATCAGGAACCAGGGTATACTCTAGAGCGAAGATGGCTGGGTTCTTAAAACCAGACTCGACAAGTAAATGATGCCAGACTATGAGAAATTCCAGGTAAAAGTAGGATGAGCCCATGGCAAAACCACCGCCTGTAGATAAGTTAGCGTAAATAAAGGTGAGACTGGTAGCGTTTAGCATGTGTTGAATCTGACCATGAGCGTAATAAAGGACAAAGTCTGGCGGGATTTCAGGGCGATGCATCAGCCAGATACCACGGGCCGGAACATTACTCTGTCATCTTGTCAACACTAGCTTATCCAGATTTACTCACGATACATCGATACTCACCCCATTAATCACGTACTCGTTCCAATATACAGGAGATCTCAAATAGCCATGACGTAGCATTCGCCAACGGAGAAAGGGAATGGAGACGGGCTTGGAGAAGAAGATCCTCCCAATGTCGGCTGGGAGGTTGCTGAAGGCATATCGAACACAGCGTATCACAAAATCTTCAAACGGGGATGCGCCTTGGGTGAAGGGAAGTTGCTGACTTGGATGTGTGAAATATCGTTCATGTACGAATTCAAAGGGTAGACGCAAGACTGGTTGTGAATATGTGAGCCAGTGTGTTCGATATTATTTACAGCACTGAGGGGAAAACGAACGTAGAAATGGTAGCATGCGAATAACGGTGAAAACAGTTCTGAAAAGACCGATATTCCATATCAGCTGGGGGGCCAGAAAGAGGCAAAAGACTGCACAGTCGACAAGGTTAACAGGTCCGAGAATCATGATGGACTATGTAGAGTAAAGTTCATGACATTTGGACTGGGAATGGACGCTGTGTTGACGACAAGAGTGTGATATGGAATCAATGGGCTAAAAAACCCGTGAATCGGGAATTGTTTTGTTGTTCAAAAATTAGGAATGTATCATGTAAAAAAAAAATAACGAGACAAGAAAATATTAGATCCATGGGTTCATGTTGGCGGGGAGGATGTCGGAGATTTTGAGAGTCGATGATGGAGGGGCTGCTCCTTCCTTGTTAGCGCTTTCCGTCCATTGATTGTTCTCTCGCCTTGGAAATAAAGACAAAAAAACATGGATATTGCGTATAAGAGATCTTGGCTTGAGAGATATTGCATGAAGAGGGTTTTTGGTTATATCGATCTGATTGTAGCACTGTTTCTTCAATGACGATTTCTACATACTGCAATAATACTTTGTGTTCTTGTGCTGCAACATCAAAACTCTTTTAACCTGTTGTTCATATTCGACATCATTTTATCTCATAGCATCATCTATTCTTTCAAGTGATTTGTTAGCTGAATGATCAACTAGAACCTTCAATTACGTAGCTCCTGGATGACATAAGCCAGTATTTAGACCCCCCTGGTCAATTCCACACCGCAGCTGTCCCCTTCACCATGCTGAGACTTCATCGGGCACGTAGGTCTCTCACAGCGTGATTATAACTAAGCATTTAGCAGCCTTATTAACTCACGAACAAGTTTCAAGAGTTTCTGGTGCCAATACATCGCGGTATTGGTTTCATACCACCTCGTGTTTCACGGCTAGCCAGGTAACTCCTTTGCTCATCTCTACCAGATATTTCACCAATATGGGCGAGAATCTAGAAAAGATATCACCCTTTCCGTTGACTGATGTCGACAAATGGATCCTCTCACAAACTGACGAGGAGTTCAAAAAACATGACTGGGAGGATCTGAAGACTATTATCAGTAAGCCGACGCTCCTCCTTTACTGAAATTCTATCTTGTATTATTATTACAGGCTCAAAAGTTCATATCTATAAGCCTCTCCTGGCTGACACACAAGCTAGAAAACAATGATCTATCAGTCCTCAAGCGCAAACCATCCGACCTGCGTCGATACATCAAATGGACTGCAGAGACCAAGGCCCAGTACGGCTCAATAACCAATTACCTCCTCGCGCACCGCCTGCCCAAGGCCTGGGGTGAGCCGCCCTTTGCACCAGTGTCCACCGTGCCCTTCAAGGACCCTTCTGACTATTGCGTACTGGTCAATGACTGGCCATATGGACTTGACCCGGAGATTACACATATCGTCGTATGGCTGCGCACCACCATTCCGACAGACCCCCAGACTGGCGACATGACACCAGAAGCGAGAGCTTTGGTGCAAGACTTTGTAAAGTCATATTTTATCGATGCTCTGGGACCCGGTGGGGAGGATCGAGTACTTTGGTTCAAAAATTGGGTGGCTCTACAAAGCGTCCGCGCCCTGGAGCATATCCACGTGCTCGTGCGCAATGTTGATGACGGTATGATAGAACGCTGGACAGGAGAACGTCGTCGTCTCAGTAACTAGACTTTGGGTCTAAAAAAGTCCCACAGACTAGCAGAGCCATGTATCGAAGAAGATGAGCGATTAAGCAGTGCGGCGCGATCTGCGGTTTCCTTGAGGGACAGGAGCATCATCACCTGCGCCTTGGAACTGGGCCAGCTTTTGTCTACCCATGCCAAGAAGTCCGCTGCCGAGATAGAGGCCGTACGCGGGGACCGTCACCCAGAGAAACCAGCCCTTGTTTCCGAATAGAATGACAGTGATGACCGATGCCCAAGTGACCCAGATGACGTCGAACATGTATTCAGTTAGGCCGGGGGAAGAGAGGTCCTCGCCAGAGGATCGCAGAGCACGTGTCGAAGGGTCATATTTAGGTCGTCCAGATACCTCGAGGACATACTCGCAAATGAGTGCAGGTGCTGAGAGCAAGCCGTAGACCCAGAGAGAGCGAGAGCGTAGGAAAAAGTGCGAGAGGAGGAACAGGGCGTTGACGATGAGAGAGCCGATGTGGAGGTTGTTGAGGGCAGCGGCATTGGATTTGGCGCGATCTTTCTTTGCTTTTTGAGCCATTGTGGAACGAATATTTCGGTATTAGACAGGTGTTGTGGTTTTAGTAGCTGTGAAGCAATTGTCGTAAATGGTTTGGCGGTTTGGCGGTTTGGTGAGAGTGAGGATGAGGAATGACGTGACGAGGGTCTTTGGTTATAGAGTTGGAGAGGGACAAGGGGGTGTGGTGTTAACAGCGTGTTGAGAGGATTTGGAGCTGTTTTGAAGCTGGTGTAATCACAATAGATGATTGGTAGAGACTCAGCCCCACCATCGTGAAAGTGGCCCTGGGCTGGGGAGAAATACCATAAATACCGGAATGAGAGAAGCATTAATACTAGACAGAGGATATTAAGAAAAGAATGACTTCGATTTTTCAACAGGATACGTACTCCATCAATCATTTACGACATATTTCTCGTCTTTTCTCCAGTAGGTACCTTGATAGGCAGCTACCGACATCATCTCGTCGATACATTGGAGTAAGAAGCATGTCGATACGGAATAATTATTAACCGAGCCCTTCCACAGGGTGGGGGATCCCGATAAGCGATAAGCGCACAATTTTGAGATATCCATTTTCTCATGTGTTAAATTCAACTAGTCGCCCTCAACACCAAAGGATCTGTCTCTTCATCCCGACCAGCCGTCATCACGTTACCGCTGCATCTTCACTTGCCGAGTCTTGACGGTTAATAAAAAAACAAATCATCACAATGTCTTCCCACAAGATCGAGAAGGAGCACGGCGAGCAGCCCGTACGTTGAAATCAATTCCCTGGATCATCGACGACAACGAACGAATACGAGTCGCATTGTCACGATGTTTTTCCAAATACTGTCTTTCGGTCATCGGTACTAACAGCTATGTAGAAGAGCCACCGCATCCGTATCACTCTGACTAGCCGAAAGGTTCAGTCTCTTGAGAAGGTCAGCACTGAGCTCATTGAGCGTGCCCGCTCAAAGGGTCTCACCGTCAAGGGTCCCGTCCGTCTCCCCACCAAGAACCTCAAGATCACCACCCGTAAGACTCCTTGCGGTGAGGGTTCTAAGACCTGGGATCTCTTCGAGCTCCGCGTCCACAAGCGCCTTATCGAGTATGTTTTCCAGACAGTGTGCATCATGGTTGTTGGAATACTGACATGTGGTTTAGCCTCCACGCCCCCACCGAGGTCGTCAAGTCCGTCATCGTCAACATCGAGGCCGGTGTTGAGGTTGAGGTCACCATCGCTGCTTAAATGCGCTTGGAGGGCTGATTGTCAGTTTCGGGGCCGCTCTGATCTGGACTGACAGGAACATTGTGAAGGAAGGGAATGATGGAGACATCATTTACTTGCTCACGGCAAGAATGGTGGATTTAGGATACCTAGGGGTGATGAATCAAACTCCGGGAACTCTGTTCTGCCATAAAATTTTTTCTTGGGTGACTGAATATGCTCTATTTGCTATGTGATGTCTATGTAATCCTTCTCAAATCTCGTGTAAGTGAATGTGAATTATCTTGCCGACTATGTCACCTATCACAGCTTCGAAGAAGGATAAGGGAAAAGAAAGAAAAAAATCAAACCCATGGACGGAAGGGATGTACTCGATATGTGTATTGTATTGTATGTTAAAATGTTCTTTTTTGCCTCCTTTTTCAACAAACGCATTCACCCAGCCATACATATATGGCTCGAGCAAAGCTTTCCTTACTGACGCAGCAAGACTCAAGTCCCTAATGCAACCGAAGCCATGAGAGTAGCCATTTGTGGCTGGTACCCCTGTCTTAGCCATGCCATGTATTGTGGACAGTCTGCTGGTTGCCCGGCAGAAACACATGGCGCATCTTTCATCCAATCAAATCACCAGAACAGACAACAAATACAGCGCGCGCCTTGGTCGTCACCACTACGACGAGGAGAGGAAGCAGGAAACATGAGCTAAAGTGGTCAACCATATTTGACACAATTCACACAGATTCACGCTTGTACTCCCATCCACGTTTCGTCTTGCAATAAGTAACGACACATTAGATATTGATATCATGCGCCACTCTTATTGAGTACGACAACTTGGTGAAAAAGGGAAGAAGAAAAAAAAAAGAACCCTTTCCCCTATTCTTTTTTCTTTTTCTTATTAATTGTCTCTTCTGGTTGTCACCTTCCTGCGCTTGACGAGACCAGACAGACCCCACCGCTTCCCGTTCACGAAACGTTGCGAGCCGCCGACGTCTTGACTCTGGACTCTTTGACTTCCATTCAATTCAACGACCTCCTTTGATCCTTCCTCAGGCTACAATAAAAATACTTTATTGAAAGCGCTTACCACCTCCAAATACTAAACTCACGACGATAAACGACTCAGATCATCATATTTCTGATTCGATCTGTTTATTTTTCACGTCTTCACGTTTCCTCTATCCGTTAATTCTTAATTTTCAATCCCTCCTGGCTTTGTTGACGTCGCCTACGACCTGACAGCGACCCACGGCCTCTTTGTTTTCTTTCAACGGATCCCCCCGCCATCCACACGAACGACCTTCAACGACAACAAATAAATAATTTTTCCTCGCCGTGTTGGAACGACAAACATTATCGCATTCGCTTCTCATCGATTGAATTGTTGTTGGATTTATTGTTTCGTCCACCGGTCACCCATCGACTGTCCCATGGCCAGGACACGTCGCTAGGCAATCCTCATCAGCGCCGTCACTCCCCATCCTCCCAACCTCCCGACTCGAAACACTGGACAGCAACATCCAGCCATGGCGCCAACTCCTATAGCCATCAGTGGCCTATTGCGACAGACTGTATTTTATCATCTCGACAATGGCAATTACGATAATGCTCTATTTTTTGCAGAACGCCTGACTGCTCATGACCCCAGAGCTTCGGAACCTTCATATCTCTATGCGCTATGTCATTTACGTCGCGGCGATCACCGCTCAGCACACGATGTCAGCAAACCACTGGGTTATCGAGGCGTTCATCTAGGACTGGCGTGGGTGTTTGCGCAGGCCTGCTTGGCCATGGAACGGTACAAAGATGGCATAACAGCTCTAGAGAAGTCGCGAAGTCTCTGGACCTCAAGGAATCATTTTGGGAAACATGACGCGTTGACTCGAGCTGCTCTTCCCGATGCGGCTGCTGTCTTGTGTCTGCTGGGGAAGCTGTGTCGTGGTTACGATGACAAGAAGAAGGCCGTCAGCTACTTTGAGGAGGCTCTCAAGCTAAATCCTTTCATGTGGGATGCCTTCACAGCTCTATGCGACCTCGGAGTGACTGTTCGAGTTCCCAACGTTTTCAAGGTTGGCGATTCGCTTGTTCAGAGTTTCAAATTGGAGGCGCCGAGCTCATGTGTTGAGCCAAAGGAGACACAGTCACAGGCCCCAGAAGCACCAACAAAGAGAGCAGGACGAAGTGCTGCGCCGGATGTCGGAAGTGATCCGTTCAACGCGGGCAACTCTCCCATCATACACGAGCTGACTAATGGCGATACTCCAGGGGATGGTCACTCGTCGGATTTCATGTCAAGGATTCAGGAAGCTAGAAGCCGCTATGCAACCTCGACGAACGGCAATCCAATTCTCGAGGGGATGGAGACGCCCACTTCGACAGATGGAGCGGCATCACGAATAGTGCATTCGCATGACCCCCCGCAAGCACCCTCTCGAAGGACACGGACAGCGCAGGTTGCAGATGCCAATCATGAAGCACCACCTCGAATGAACTATCGCTTAGGATCGAGGAGGACAACCAGGGCGCAAGATAAGGCGCAAGAACTACCAGCGGAGGCCGTTATGACTGATGCCTCGAATTCAACAGCTGGCACCGCGCGGTCAATGTCTGCAGTCGATAGAAAACGCACAGTATCGGGCCATCCGGTACCGCGCTCCGCCAACTCGGATGAAGTGACTACGACGCGGAGAAGCGCGAGACTTAACATGTTTAGGCCGTCATCCAAGGCCAACTCAGGAGCTGCTACCATCAGTGCTTCAAACGGCCGAGAGTTGAAGAAGGCTAGACCTCCAATCTCTCGAATTGTTCGACCTGGCTCGAGTGGTTCCAGTGTAGGGAGGGTAGTTAGTGGCAACCGAAAACCCCTAGAAGATGGCCACGTCGAAGAAGAGAATGGGGAAATCCCAAAGGTCAAGGAAGTCGCCAGTCAACCTGTGGCACCAAAGACTACGGAGGCAAATACGCAAAGGCTAGAGGAAGCTCTGAGATGGATCCTGGAGCTGACCAAGAAGCTTGCCAACGGATATTACTCCCTTTCACAATATCAATGCTCAGAGAGCATACAAGCGCTCATGTCGTTACCACAGGCGCATCAAAATACACCGTGGGTCCTGGCGCACATGGGCCGAGCTCACTACGAGCAGGCGTCGTATGCAGAGGCAGAGAAATTCTTCAGGAAGATGCGAGTGCAAGCCCCGTCACGATTGGAGGACATGGAAGTGTACTCGACCATTTTGTGGCATCTCAGGCGGGAGACTGATCTATCGTTCCTTGCCCACGAGCTTGTCGACTCAGCCTGGCTTTCACCGCAGGCTTGGTGCGCTTTGGGAAATGCATGGTCGTTGGCCCGAGATCACGAACAAGCTCTTCGCTGTTTCAAGCGCGCCACACAACTGGATCCCAAATTCGCATACGCCTTTACCCTCCAAGGACACGAACACGTCACGAACGAGGAGTATGAAAAGGCTCTGACGGCGTACCGTCAGGCCATATCAGCGGATCGACGACATTATAATGCCTATTACGGCATTGGTAGAGTGCAAGAGCGGTTGGGTGCCCTGGATAAGGCATACACACACTTCCACGCCGCTCAGAGAATCAACCCGAACAACGCTGTGTTGATATGCTGCATTGGAGGAGTCTTGGAGAAGCAGAAACAGATCATGCCTGCCCTCGGGGCTTACAGCAAGGCAGTAGAGTTGGCACCCAGGGCTGCCCAGACACGGTACAAGAGGGCTCGAGCGCTGTTGGCTGTTGGACAGCTGGAAGCAGCGCAAAAAGACCTGATGATCCTAAAAGACCTAGCACCCGACGAGGCGACAGTGCATTTTCTGCTTGGAAAATTGTATAGAAACATGGGTGAAAAGCAACTGTCTGTTCGACACTTTACCATTGCCCTGGCTCTGGATCCCAAGGTAAGTTTGAACAGTTGATACTTGTCAAGTAGGAGGTGTTGTGGCGTACTAACACGTTTGATAGGCCAGCCAGCAAATCAAGGAGGCGATTGAGAGTTTGGAAGACGATGTTGAGATGGATGATTCCATGACGGCATGACGGCATGATTTTTCGCAGGCTTTAATGGATAGTTTTTGAAAGCCAGCCTTTTTTTTTCTTCTTCGTTTTTTTTTTTCTTCCGTTGGTTTGCTTTACTCGTTCATGATGATGGAAGCATGAGCTATGATTTGGAAACCTTGTGAGCTGAACCGTTGCGTTCGGTTTGAAGCGGCGGTCAAGCTATTGCAACCTTCAGAAGCGACGAGATGGGACGAGGGGGGGTTCATGGAGGATAAATGCATATCTTTTTCCTACGGCATAAGATACGGCGGGGGCATGGCATTGGCGTTGGGTCGGGTTTGGCCTGTCTTGTGATGGCCCTGGAGCTTTTGGGAGATGAAATGATATTATTAGCGTCACGGCGCGTTGTATTATGATGTGTTGCGTGTGTATAATTAACTAGAGTGTTTGAACGAGCCTGTGCATATGAAGGATGAAAGGGGCGAAGGTAAGGGTTTGGGAATTGGTAGGGAAATGCAGTCATGATTGGTGTAAGGGTGGTGGTACTGGGCACATGGGGGTGGGAAAAAGAGATGATGTTTGAGCCCTTATGGTTCAGAACATCTAATTGTACTTGGTTGACTTGTAAATCTTATTTGCTCAGCGTGTCTGCATGTTGGCTTTGTGTTTGAGCTGTTGATAGACATTGTTATGTAGATGTTCCTGCAAGATGAAGCTATGGTGGGGGGGGCTTAGCGTTATACTTAAGTCCATCGCCAGGGCCTGAATGAGCCAGGATTCAATGTTTACCTTGAGTTCAGTTGAATTAGTCTCTGGTTTTAGTGTTAAAGATTACCTATGAATTCCTAATTGTGCGTGACCCATCTACGACTCTTTATGCATGTAACATGAACATATAGCTATTTGTGTAGTACAGCACTTGCTCTGGATCCTATGCAACGATCATGGGAAACCATACGCTCGGGCCATACGCGCCTCATCCGCAAGTACGCAATCCATTTTTGGAAACAGTAAGAGGGAAGGGGGAAAAAAGGAGCCAATCAAAAATCGGAACTTCAGAGTGTTGCAATCACTCAGGTACAAATTGCACGGCCCCCAGTTTATTCCGAAACAGGAAAGACGCAGACTCCAGCGAACAAAGCACTCCCGTGTCAAAGAGTGCTCTAGAAATTAGTGGTCTAACACCCCAATTTTCTCCCCCTACTGATCCCGCAAATGCCTGGCGTCGAATGCTGTTGGGGGATTATTTTCCCCCTAGACCACCCATTTGTGATTTTATTTTTTAATCCCCCTAGTCCGCCTGATCACGTCCGGTTTTTTTTACTGATTGCGTGCACGTATTTATTTCTATACCTCTCGCCCCCCCGCAGCTCTCTTCTTTTTTCTCCCTCTCCGCTTTCACACTCAACAACGCGTCTTCTCTATCTGCACGTCATCAAAAACATTGCGACAACGCGACCACTTTATTACTTCATCAATACTTTTAATCTTTATCCATCAACATGACTGGACGTAAGTATTTTTTTTCTTTTTCCGGGGTCAACTTTGTGATGGCGTCATTTGATCAATCAATCATGGTTGATGGTCATCACGCGTTGCAGTTGAAGCTATTCAGACATCACGAACCGAATGCTAATTCTTCATCTTAGGTGGCAAGGGCGGAAAGGGTCTCGGCAAGGGTGGTGCCAAGCGTCACCGTAAGATTTTGCGAGACAACATTCAGGGTATTACCAAGCCTGCTATCCGACGTCTCGCTCGTCGTGGTGGTGTCAAGCGTATTTCTGCCAGTAAGTCAACTATCATGGAACTCGTCAAGCATCTTTGCAATACTAACATCTTCACAGTGATCTACGAGGAGACCCGTGGTGTCTTGAAGACCTTCCTTGAGGGTGTCATCCGTGACGCCGTCACCTACACCGAGCACGCCAAGCGCAAGACCGTCACATCTCTTGATGTTGTCTATGCCCTCAAGCGACAGGGCCGCACCCTCTACGGTTTCGGTGGTTAAGCTGTGCCTATCTTGTATCAAGATGGTCAGCCTGGGTGGAATGACGTTGGCATTGACATACTACGGCTGCTAAAGGGAATTGGACTTTTTTGTGAAATGGCGTTGGGGATTCGGATATGATACTACAAGGCGTCGGGTGACGACCTGTTGATTTGAAATGAAATACCACATCGATTCGTTTGATTCACCTGTCCTTGTCGTATGATGATGAACTGCGCCAAAGCTTGAAATTTCAATGTAAACATGTGCATCTATCTACTGTTGGGCGTAAATGCTAGCATCTTGACCTGGACGCGTCTAGTATAAGCTGAAATAAACACTTGGTATCATAACACGTAACTCCTACATATCTCCTATACCATCATAGATACTTTCTCCCTGCCGCTGCCACCCTCGTTCGGAAGATTGGACTCGTCACCTCCTGGTTCGCACGGTAGAAGGGGTTCATTATGGCCTTGACCCAGTTCTCGTACACCTCGGTAAAGAACATCCTGATGGCCTCCTCTGTTGCCGGACTGGTAGGGTTGGCGCCGATGGCTGTTGAGGAGCGTGATGAGGAGCCGGATGTGGGAACGATGGGTTGGTGGAGGAGGAGGAATTTGACGTTGCCGGCAGTGACGAAGCATGAAATGTAGTTGTTGAAGAATTTATCGATGCATTTGAGATACCTGAGAATCAAAAGTCAGGAGTGATTATTCTGTCCAAGTCTGGGCCTTCTGCCAGTCTATTCTATTCCATGTGGGAGACGGGAGCATGGGGGTGATGCGTGTGGGAACTCACATCTGTCCATGGGACCACTGTACTTCCTCGGCGATATCAAGACTCGAGTGTAGAATGAACTGGTTCAGATGTCGGACCTGTTCGGTGAAGCGTGACTGGCCATCGCCGCCTTGCTTGGATGTGCCGAACTCGTACTCGAACAAGGGGTTGTCCTGGGTGCCGACTATGGCGAAGTAGTAGCTCATCGTGTCGCGTCTTTCATCTGTTTGTGGATTACTTCGAGTGTGTGTTGCTCTAGAAGAAGGCTTGCGAGGATAGAGAAGCGGGAGTTCTAGGATCGATTGCTGGGTGGATTTGGTGATGCTAGCTCTTCAGCGGTGATGATGGTGGTTACCTGTGCATTTAGAGCTCCGACGTTGAGCGCAGTCAGTATAGCTATCTAAATTACCACAAAGACCGCTTCATGGTAGAGCCCCCACCAAATCTGGGATGGGATGGGTCTTGTGATTTAATCGTTGTGATTTGTCCGTTTTCCGCACGCTAAGATCAGCCAACCATTGACCCCTGCTGGCCATCTTACCCTCACCATAAGCGCGACACTTACTGGGGAATCTTGTATCTTTTTGACAATTAGCCGCCTCTCGAAAAAGTTCACCTCGCATCGTTCCATTCGTCAATCCCTCCTCCATCCCGACCTCTGGCCGCCATCACCGAACTACAACACATCACGCACGCCCTCAACCGTGACAATGTTTGGCGCCTTCCGATTCACAAACCCTCTTTCGGGCGGTCTTCTATGGAAGATTCCCTGGCGACTGTCAAAATTCCAGAAGCGTCGTCACCGTCTCCGTCTGCGAGCCGTCGACAATGTCGTCGCTACCGTCGACGCCGCTCTCGCAAAACAAGGTCAGACTCTAGAGGCTCTGGAGCGATGGAAGGCTGAGATGCCCACCGAGTCGGAGATGTTGCCCAAGGACAAGTACACCATGTTTGATCGAAAGGCCAAGCGTTACAGGAAGGGCATTCACAGTAGGTTCAGCTTTGGGTGCGATGGAAGACGCTGTGATGCTGATGACGATGACAGAGCTGCCCAAATGGACGAGAGTTTCTCAGCGTATCAACCCTCCCGGATACTAAACTCGACATGGGACGGACGGATTGGAAAGAAGCGAACGAGACAGTGGATGGACAATTGCAAAACAGCCTCTCGCCTTGGAGAAGCATGTACAATACCTTTTTTGTTTTCAAACTACAACCTACAAAATGGCGGAATATTTCACGAACTCGACTTTTCTCGCCGATGTATTATCGGAGAGGCATCATGGGGATATAGGGCATCGTGTGTCAGTGTAGGAATATAAGGAGACGACTGAAAGGGGACGAGGAAGAGATGGATGCTCCAACCAGATTGGGCAAAGGGTAGAGATACAAGTGTAAATATTGTGTATATCATAGCCGGGACCTCATAAATCATGATTATTCTGTTACTTTTCCAAAACTGAAGAGTTAGGGGGGGTATCAATCTCTCTTTTCCTAAACAAACCTCACCCATTTGATGAGGATGGAGCAACTTGTCGCTCTTTGTTCGTATTTGACATGCTGTTTATCTGCTAGCTTCATCATCGTAATTGGTCGGTTTCTCGGTTTGTATCGCCCTTCCCACACCTCCTCTGCCCTCATCATAGTCCTCACGATACTCATCTCGTACCTGACCACCCGACTTGCCTCGTCCATACTGGCGGCCCTCTTCAAAGCCGGGATCAAGATCTGTGCGGATGATGCGCTCGTCAAGCTTCGTGCCGCCAATGTACTTTAGGCAGTCCAGGGCGTCTTGGTGGGTGTAGTACTCGACGAAACAGAAGCCGCAGGGGGTCTTGTTGAAGCGGTCAAGACCCATGACTAGACGTTTGATCTCGCCGCATTTGGAGAAGAGTTCGTAGACTTGCTCCTCGGTGGTGTAGAAGGATCTGTTGGTGGGTGATAGGTTAGTTGATGTGAATCGAAAAGGAAGAGAAAAAAAAAGGTGACCTGATGGGATTGTGACATACAGATTGCCGACGTAGAGTGTGGTAGCGTTTGCGAGAGGGTCAGCGGGTGGTTCCCCCGAGCCGTGGGCATTATCGTCGTCGTCGTCGCGATCACGTCTGCGCTTATTCTGGACAATTGTGAGTAAGAAATTTTCTGGCGCGAGGTATTGGGTATCACCATACGCGACTCTGGTAGTAGGCGCTGGGTCTGTCGAGGCGCTCAACGGTATTTCTGACACCAGGTCTCATTGTGAAGTATTTGTGGTCTAAACGAGTAGATTTATGCGAGACTCAGCAGATTATGAGGCTGTGACCTATGAGTGAGGCTTTTTGAGGTTGGTTCGTCGCGATAAATTTGTCAATTGGGGTTTCAGAGTGAAGATGATGCGACGCAAGGCTGGGTGTTGAAGCTTGATGGATACTTGATACTAGTGTCCAGCACAAGTTGAATGAACAGGTGGTGGACCCAGCTGCTAAGCTTCCATCCGCCCCATAGGTTGGTAGGTACCTACAGGGTGCCGTTCACTGTTGTCGTTACGAGGCCTATTGGCGCCAAGCTGCAGCAGCTAGTGGCCATCAACCAACCACCCTCCACAAAAAACATTATTTACAGGCATCTTTGCACCTATCCATTCAGCCTTGCATTTTCCCTATTCCTCTGGGCAACCAGACCTGATCTTTTTTCAAACCATACAAAACACAACCATCTTCTAGCCTCCATTGTCGATAACCCAACAGCTCGTCACGTTACTCCAATCAAGGAGAAGCTCCAAGGAGCTCAAGAGTATACGTCGTCGATATTTTCTACTACACAGCATCTCGTCATGCCCAAGGTCAAGAGCTACTCGGCAGCTTGGCTGTCCAAGAATGCTCCAGGCCACCGTCTGTTTGAGCCTTCTTCGGATGCGTCGCGGTCGCGTGGTCTGGATTCCGCCTTGGCTCACAGAAAGAAGGGACTGGCGGGGCCGAGAAGAACAATTGCTCACCGCGGAACAGAGGTTTTTGTTGCTGTTGGCCGTGAGATTCGTTGGGGTGATCTCGCGTACCTTAAGGATGAATGGGCGAACCGTCATGCGAAAAAGTCAGGACATGGACCCCGAATCAAGCGCGAGGATTCTACGCAGTCCTTCGATGGTGATGTTGACTTGGAGTCTACAAATGGTCTTAGGGTATGCTGCAGCAATCGATTTAATTCATGATACAAGTGCTCACTGTTCGCTATAGACCATCAAGACGCCCGTGGCCGACGACATCCGACAGCTCATCATGTCTCCGAACTCGAACTACCTCGCCATCCTCACCACGCATACCGTGCACATCTGCGTGCTTCCTGATCCATCCCACCTGACGAGCGAGGATGTCGGCCCTCTCAAACCCAAGATCTTCACTTTGGGACCTACCACTCACGTCACTTCTCGCTCCCCCATCATGTCTGCGCTATGGCATCCCCTGGGAGTCAACGGCTCCTGCATTGTGACCGTTACGGCTGAAGCTATCGTGCGAACCTGGGAGCTGTCTACTGCGGATCGCTGGTCCTTTGACTCGCCAACCACGTCAATCGATCTGAAGAAGCTAGTTGATGGCACGACCCTGGACCAAGACTTTTCTGCGTCGACGTCAGCAACAAACACGGCCTTCTCACCCGATTCGTTTGAGATGGAGGTGGCCGCAGCTAGCTTCTCTACTAAAGGAGCTGGCGGATGGAACCCCATGACACTGTGGGTAGCCATGCGAGAGGGTGACGTCTACGCACTCTGTCCGTTGCTGCCCCAGCGCTGGGCACCTCCCCCGACGCTCATCCCCTCGCTCTCCGTGTCGATTGTGACCACGGTCGCGAGTATCGAGGACGATCCCGATGTTACGGAGCAGGAAAAGCTGCTCGCTCAGCAACAGCTGGAATGGATGGGCGAGTTGGACTCCCAGGAACCCCAGATCGTAGATGGGCGTGTTGGAGAACCGTTTACCGAGATCTACACACGGCCCTCTCGGCCCGGTATTATCCCTCGCCTTCAGGGACCGTTCGAGCTGCAGTCGGATCCGGACACGGGTGATGAGCTAGACACGACCATCACTGATATACTTGTGATTGGAAAGAAGACAGAGACGGAGGAGCTCATGATGGGCGAGGAAGAGGATCTGGACACAGAGGATGGCGACCAGGAGGGACTGTCTCTGGCTGTAATCTGCCTACTTTCGACCAGCGGTCAGGTGCGTGTGTACCTTGACCTCGACGGAGTGCAGGCCCAGTGGTTGCCGCCCAAGAACAAATCCAAGCCTGGCCTGCTGGGAGATTCGGGGCCACCCGCGCTCCTTTCGTTCCAGGCCATCGATACGATGAGTCCTGTTGAGGTGAACGAGGAGAGCTGGCCTGTGTTTAGCACAGACGTGACATCCCGATACAACTTCTACGTCACGCATCACGCCGCCATCACGTTCATCTCGTTGACATCGTGGATCTTCCGTCTCGAGAGTGAACTCAGTGGTGATTCGGAGGCCGGGACGGATTTCAGAATTGGTCTGCTCGTCAATTCGCAGTCTACGAGGGATAGGATCTACTCGCAGCCAACTGCGGACGCATCCATGCCCCTTGCTGCCTGCAACGTGCTGAGAGACCCCGACGTCGGCTACTTCCTTCTGTCGGCAACCCCTTACGAGCCCATCGCCCTCACGTTCGACACACCCGAGGTGGATCTGGCACCGGTCAGACAAGAGAGCCCTGACCGCGAGAGGGATGCATACATGTCACCTCTTGAGTTCTTCCAACCCCGCCCGGTGTTTAACCCATCTCACGCCTTTGATGAGGGATCGGCACTGCCCACTCTGTTGGAGAGGTTGCGAACCTCTCGTCACAAGACGATTGTGAAGCAGGAAGTGAGGCTTAGCCCGCTGACTCTCCAGATCTTTACAGACGCCCACAAGGTGCTGGCAGACGAGACGTATCGACTTGGGCTAGCAGCGGCTGAGGTGTTCCGGCGCTGCGAGCTGTTGCAGTCGGAGCTGAAGCAGCAGGTGATGAAGGCCAACGAGGTCAAGGGCAAGATCGACGCTATCAACGGGGCACACCGGGACGGGGAGACGGATAATGCCATGTACGAGCGGCGAGTGGGTGCGGCAAAGGAGCGACAAGGGCAGCTGGCGGAGCGACTGGAGAAGCTGCGCAAGATTGTGGGCAAGGCAACGACGCGTGACCTAAGCGCAAAGGAGCGGGCGTTTATAGAGGAGGTGCGGACGATGGAAGCTAGCGTCAGCCAGCCGACATTTGCAGATGTGGCAGAGGGGAACGTGGAGGGGCCGTCGATCCAGGTGTGGAAGCGACTTGACAAGGTGAAGCACCTGCATGCTGACCTTGCAGCGGAGGTAGAGGCGGTCAAGAAGACGACGGACGGGGATGGAGGAGCAGGAGCAGGGGCAGGGGCAGTAGGGTCACCTTCGGCCGAGATGAGGATTCCTCAGGATGTGCGACGGGCAAAGATGCAACAGGTGCAGAGCCTTCTCTCGAGAGAGACGGCGCTGGTGGAGGCTGTGACGGAGAGGTTGGTACGACTTCAGACTGAATTTTGAGAGATGTCTTGATGGTGTTGGGATGTGTACAATTATGTATCAGTTTGGGTTTGGGGGGGGGGTTTTAAACACAGAACAGAGTCTTGATGATATTTTTTCCCGATCACATATGGCAACAGGATGATTCTCTTTCTTCTTCATTTCTTTTCTCCTCGTTGTTTTCTGCCGTGGCTTGTTATGTTCTTGTTCTGTCTTGTATCACGACTTCTACTCCCATCGCTATCATCCTCATTATCATCATCATCCCTTGCCGTCGGTTTTACTGAGGATCGACATTCGGCAGTCCAAGATTGATAAAGTGAAGCTGACAAGGGTGAGAGCAAGAGAGAATCCAGGATTGGATCGTTCGAACACGACACTATCTACGATGCAAAGTTGAACTGAGGCTGTTGATACAACGCTCTGTCTCTTGAGCAAAAGCAAAAACAGCGTAACGAATGCGACGATCAATTTTCAGTTACTGGGATATAGAGTATGTCTCTGGTTTTCTTTTATTTTATTTTTTATATCAACGACATGGGCGAGTTTCGACGACCAAGAAGGATCAAGTATTCAATCAGATGCGGAAGATGAGAATGCCCATGCCGATCATGACCGCATTCATGATATCCTTTTAGATGCCCATGTTTATTAGTGGCATTGAGATTGGCTGGTGGCTGTTGCATTTCGATTGCCTTATTTTTTTTCACTTCCCTCTTGGATGCCCTTTGATTGGATATTGGTCTTGATAAGGCGAAACATGGGATGCCATCAACCTCCCTTCTTCCTTTTCCCCCTTTTTTCTTTTCTTTTATTGAACTATACTGACAGTGTTAGAATCCAGAAAAATTATTGACTCTGCGGCGAGGCTTGCAGCCCCTTTTGATAAACGGTCGCTAGCATCTGTACCCGAAGGCTGAAGAGCCCGACGGGAAGTACATGTGCAGGTCGTCCATTGGGAGCCTCGACATATACGAGATGATACTAAGAACAAGCTAAACAGTGGCTTCTTTCGGGTATAGGAACCCGAAAAAAAAGTATCATGGGCCTTTTGTCTTTGATGATACAACATCCAGGGACAACGACATGAGGGGGGGAGACGTGACGACGAGGCAACACGAGAGACGGGAAGGGCGGGCAAGGGATAAAGGAGATACAAGGAGAAAGACGACATATGCCGTGCGTGGTGCAACACGAGAAGAAGAAGAAAAAAGTCCAAGTTTCATTGAAACTGTCTTTGTGTTGCTTGAGTGTCACGTCACGGTCGGTTGATATGCTTCCTTCATCGTTCATCTAGGTCATCATGGTCTTGTTCCCTTTTTCTCTGTAGGATGCGTACTTCAGGAGACGGAACAGGCGGGCAAAAGAAAACCAAGAGAGAGAGATAGAGAGACGAGGAGAGAGAGAGAAAGAGGAAAAGACGGCCTCTTATTTCATTTAGAGCCTTGATCCTTGACTCCTTTTCTCTTTCTATTCTCACATCCACGTCCACATCCACCCCCCTCCCTTTTCGTGTCATCCTCAAGACAAAAGAAAAAGAGAAACATGCCATGCACAAGCTGTCTGTCTCTTGTTCGCCTTGTTTCTTTTCTAGCCTCTCTCAGAAACATATACTTCCCCTTCCCCGGTAGTAACCTCTTTGTATTTAAAGTCAACGACATTCGCACTTTCAGGGATCTTTTTCTTTTATACAAAGAGGGTGTCGTGCTCGAATAAACAGACACGAGAGAATAGAAAAGCCTCTTCTTTCTTGGCCCAATCTCCTTTTATCCTAGACGTGCCTCTTTTTTTCGTCTTAATTCTCCTTTATCCCGTGTCTATATTCCCACTCCTCATCGATCCTATCACTCTATCTTCTAGACCTTCGATGTGTGTCTACGTCTAGGCGGCCCACCTCCTATCAATCAAACATCCTGCAAATGACTTTGGTGTATTCGAGACCTGTTCTACAGTCGGAAACATACAAACACAAGAATCCCTTGAGAGGTTACGCGATGGCGCCTTTTCCCAATTTTACTCTGGATCTAGTGGATCTTGTTGTCCGTAAGTTGTCTCTATCTTGGTACCAAGTCTGATATTCCCCCCTTATTTCTATATACACAACACCACCACCATGAAAAGCACTAACATCGACTTGTAGGAAACTGTCAAACCTTTAGTGACCCCAGGACCACCTTCCAAATCATCACTCAGCTCGATCCCTCCAACCAATGGCACTGTCACGTAATCAAGACCGAAGCCTCCCAACGCTCCGTCTTCCTCACAGCAGCCGGTCCCGACCATCAGCGCGCCATGGAACTCCTCCACGAGAAGTCTGCCCGCTACGTTGACCAGTCCATCCTCTGCAGTGGCCTTTCTCCCCACTCGCCCGGAAAATACGCCATCCCCATCCGTCCTCATCCGCGCAAGGCTCCGGCTTGTGGTGTAAGTGATAGCGAAGTCTCGGAATCGAGCGACGATGAGGACGACGTGGAGAGCACTGTGCCTCCCCGCGTCGGTATCCTAGGGAGACGACGGTCTCGTCTGGATGCGCCATGCAACAGTGACACGGACCTCGACCACCGTCTTCGTCGTCCTGCAGCTGTGGCACAACCACATCCACAGCCTCCGCTTCAGCGACCGGTCAAGACCACCATGTCCCAACCAGCTGCTCCTCGACATCCTGTCCCCCCTCCTACATGGACCGCTCCCGTCATCATTCCTCCTCCCACCTCAACCCAGCTCCCTCCCCAGGCCGCACCGATCCCAGCCAACCGCATTCCTCCTATGCCACTGCCCCCTCTCCTGCCCCATCACCACCAAACCATCAGTATGCCCGCCCTCATCAGCATCACCTGGCCTCGACGCGGCCAGAAGAACATGCTCGTCTACACCTCCCCCATGATCCAGAGTCTCCAGCAGATCGCCGCTAACGAAGCCCACCGCTGGGCCATGAATTCCCAAAACTCCTACGGACCGCTCTCCGCCTCTCCTCCGCCTCCGAGAAATGCCAGCATCAAGGCCCGCGTCCGTCGTGTGACACTAGGAAAGGAGACGTACGATATTGTAGGCTTCGGCGATGACCTTTCCAGTCTGTTCCGGCCTTCTAATCCGGTTCCCAAATTTCACATCGATATTGTCACGTACCCGGATATTGTCAACGTTGTTCCTCTGCCTCGGTCTGCTTCTCCTAGTTCTGTGGGGTCTGAGCCAGAACTACTAGATTAGTGTCTCTATTTAGTCGATATGTACGGATCAATGGTTGGGGTTTACTGATGACTTGTTATTTTTTTACTATTTTCCCCCTTCTTTTTGTTATTAGCATACGAGATGAGAGCTTAGGTTTTGGCGCTTGGAAACGGGCGATAGTCATGTCTTGTTTGATAAATTCAGCTTTTCTCAACAATTTACATTTATTCCACTCGATCCGCAGTGATACATCAATATTGGTCCAAGTAACACTAAACAACATGAGCAAGGAGTAGTGCTTTCCACGCATAAATTGAGGCATTGATATTGACGCCCGAACGAACTGTTAATCAGTAACTATAATACAATGTGTATATGGCCCATTCAGAGAACAGAATATAGAAATATAATGGTAGTGCACATATGAGAATGAGGCCATCGCCAAGCTGAAAGTAAGTAATCATGGAGATAACAAGCGCAGCAGGGGACACAGTAAGATTTGATCCTATATTCAGACTACACTTTACAAACCAACAACCATGTTACATCCCGGACGCAGGGCGGCAACGGAAACTATGAGTAGACACAGTGTTGTAGTCTCATTGGGCGGATGGCCCGGCCCATCAGAGCCACTGGTGACAGGGTTCAAGTGAGCTCATTCCTCGACACTGACGAATCAGTCTGGCAGTACGAATACCGGTTGCACTGTTGGTTGTTCCCCCTTCTGAGAAGCCCCAGAGTAACAGGCCCCCTCTCTCGGTGTGAAGCAAGTCCGTGCAGAGACATGCTTTGAATCCAAGGAGCTAGGGAAAAGAGTGAGGCTATCTACATACAGCCTGTTGGTCAAGGTGACACCACTTTCCAACAACACTTGAACTCTGAAGGGGGTACCGAGGCCCGTCTACTCCTGCTTCCCCTCATCCTTTTCCTTCTTGTTGTCCGCCTCCTCTCTGTCCTCCTTCTCATACAACGCTGCAAATGCCGACGAAGTCTGTTGCCAGCTGTCGTGGAGTAACACTACATGCACGCCAAGTCAGCACAGTCGCCCGCCTACAGAGTAACACAGGGGGAGGGAAGGAAGATAAAAGTAATAACAAGGACAAGGCCAAGGCCAAGAGGCAACTCACCAAGAGGTACGACCACCCAGGGAAGGTTAAATCCGACATAGTAGATCCAAAAGTACAGGGCTTCCGGGCGGCTGTATTGTACACCGTTGATGCTCCATTCGTTCCAGTTGGTCAGGTAGTAGAGGGCGACGCCGTACAGATGTGCTGTGCTCACAATGATCTGCCAGACATGACGGCTGGGGGATCCCTTCTGGATGCTGATGAATGTGTACCAACAGAGAGGGCCCCAGGCGAGCTAGTGTTTGTTTTGTCAGTTTGATGAGGAGAAAAGAAGAGGAGATGAGAGTATCGAGTGGTGGGTGGTGAGTGGTGGGTGGTGAGTGGCTACATACAAATGTAATGGTCTCGATGCTGATGGTGAAAACATCGCCAGTCAGGTAACGAGAGTCAGAAAGGGCATATTCCTTCCATAGTTGAGCAAAGGTCGAGGTCATTCCAGGAAGTTGATTGCGATAGAAGAGATAATAGCCTATCAAGAGCATCAGCCTCAAAATGTCCGGATTACACCAAGCATTCAACCAAAGAAGACCAAGAAGAAGGACTCACCCTCAAAGGCCGTATGTAAGAATCCACCTACATCCCCTCATGTTAATCATTTACATTCATACAAATAAGATTGAAATCACTCTAGGGATGATAACTCACAAATAGCAAACCAGGCACATGCAAACTTGTCGATAGGTCGTACCGACCGAGGACTTCGCAATGCCTGCCGGAGAGCCGACCCGATGACAGCTCCGAAGATGGAGCCAAAAATGGGGAGCAGATCGGCGACTGTCTTGTTATTGGGGACGAAGCCGGGAATCACGGCGTCGGCGGGAAAATAAGGGTGAACCGGAGCCGGGGCTGAGCCGGAGCCGGGGGAGATTGAGTCGGCCATGAGGCAGGTCTCGAGTTTGGACACTTGACAAGTAAAAGGGGGGTCAGATAATGCAAAGAGGCGCTCCGGGCTAGAATCAATTCAATCCTTCTTGTCGATGCTCTTACTACGTTCTTTATAATTAAAGAAAACCCATCGGGCCACGGGTTACCTGATAAGCATCACGTGATGCACGTCCAAGGGGTGATGTGCCCCTTTCATCTATGCCGCTTCCAGAAGGTCAATAATGTTTTCGTGTGTAATTAATTGTTGGTTGGGAGGCGTGCCAAGAACTGGATTCATTCAACAGTTAGTTATGATTTGTGATACCGGTAGTACAGGGCAATGGTAGATGGCAGTATGTAATGGCAAGACATATATAATATAAACTGAACATGGTGAATCATGGAGAAGCTTCAATAGTAAACATCTCCTCTCATCATGAATCGCGCCGTCCTCAACAGCTGCGCCGACTTGATGTGCCCATCAGAAAATACAGTCCCAATGTCAACCTTGCCGCTCGGGTGGCCAATCGTGACCGTGTCCTTGACTTTACCCCCTATCAAGTCGGAAGCAATTGTTCCCTGGATCTGAGAAGCGGCTCCGAGGCAGAGAGCCAGTGTCAAGGGCACGGCCTTGTGCGCTTGGCCCATGGACAAAGCCAGGCATCGAATATCAACATCAGAGGATCCGCTCGTTGGGAATAAGAGTACGATCTTGGGAACACTTTCGACATTGGGATCAAGGCCCATGAGCGATGTGCCCGCCCGTCGAATCTCCTCCAATCGCACCTTGAGCTCAGGGTTCGCTTCCACCAGAGCGGGTGTCAGAGATAAGTGCTCTGCCAACCCCAGACTCTCGGTGCTCACGAATACACCAGGATTGCCGACATCCACAAGGGATGCTTTGACTGAGCTGCCATCTGGCAACCTCAGTTCGTCTACTGGGTTTCCTGTTGGCAGGGCCTTGCCAGTCTTTGCACCAGCCGGATCAAGAAAGCTCATGACTACCTTGGAACCCGTACCGGGTACACCGTCCATCTCGTAGTCTCCCTTATGCGTGTATCGTAACGGCTCACCGGTCACCTTGAATTTTGATGCCATGACCTTGTTGGTATTGGTGTTAAGAAACCGCACCGTGGCCCATGTCTCACCATGCTCATCACGATGAATCACATCCTCTGGGATGAGACCAGCATCCCAAGCTGCAGGACCAACGAGTGATGACATGTTGCCACAGTTGCCTGCCTTGTCGAGCACGCCGTCTTTGATTCCCACCTGCACAAAAGTGAAGTCAACGTGCACATCCTCTCGAGAGGGTGAGCCGAGAATGACGATCTTGGATGTAGACGACAGTCCTGACCCCATACCATCCAATTGTCTTCCATAGGGATCTGGTGAACCCATAGCCGAGGGGAGAACATGATGCCACTCAGACTCGGGAGGCAGATCTTTTCGATGAATGACGAGACCGTTGGAAGTACCACCACGGGCGAATATAGCGGGAAAGCTACGTTGGTGTGAGGAAGATGCCATAGCACGTTGTGTGATGAGTGGTAGTAGATGTGAAGATGGTGGTGCTTTCAAGCGTTGAACCAGGTACCTTGATAGACACTGACTTGACAAGCCTGCTCGAGGTAGTGGAGGCATTGGGTCTCTCGTGGTATCAAGTTGATTCGTTTTGATAGTACCGGACCTGAAGAAGGAAGACTGAGAGCAAGGTGATGGAAGAGAAATCAAAGCAAAGGGCTTCTTCAATGAGTTGAAATTTGTATAAGTCGGGAAAGAGGCAAGCACTTGAGTATTTCCGGTACTTCTGTTCGGACTTGCTCGGGTCAACCGAGGCTAAGGTCAATTGCAAGATGCTGAACCGTTAGTGGTTAACCCACTGCAACACTGCTTGCTCAATCACAAAGTTATAGCGGACTTATAAGGGTATAGAGAACTAATAAAACCACCAAACAAGAGCGAGACCAACACAACCAGTTACAATGACAGCTGGAGGAGAAGTCCATACAATCAACACCAAACACGAACGACAGTGACAGTAACAGGAAAACATGAACAGAATAGCACATGACCATCTCGTCAGCATTTCCTATGCCCTCCCCTTCCCCTTCCCCTTTCCCTTCCAGAACCTCCTCATAACCACGTCCGCCCATTCCTCATCCATCCCCCAATTCTCAACAGCATCTTGAATCCCTCTCTCCATCCTCTCCACATACTCCTCCCTCGGCACATCCTCCACCGTCCTCTCCGTGTCCATGTACACCAACGCCCTCAGAATCCCCGCCTCAGGCGACGCATTCGCCCACTCAACATCCACCTTGTATTTCTGGTATGCGAAGGGGACGCCCTCGTACTTGTCCAGGACTTCTTCGTCCTGAGGCGGGAGGAGATACAGCAACCCGTAGACGCCCTCCTGGTGGTCGTCGTCCTCGGTTTGAACAACATTCGCGAATCCTCGTTCGTTGATTTGCCATCGCCAGCCTCGAAGATATGCTAGCCCTACAGGTGTTGAGTAGGGACATCGCTGGCGCATCTGCTCAGTCGATAGATTGGAACCGTACGCAAAGTAGAGGACCTCATGTCGATTTTCTTGCATGATGGTCATGGTGCTGTCCTGCGAGTTCTGACTATCATCTTGTGAAGCCATGCTGACGTTTTGTCGTTTATGTATCCCTTCCTCTCCCGCTTCGTCTTATGAATAGATATGACGATGATGGTTGTCGTTTTCTTGATTCAGTTCTCGGCGACTATGACTCAAGTTCCGATCACAGTGAGTATGCGCACGAACGCTGACCGTGAAGAAAGAGATGAGATGGACAGGGTTATTTATCAAACCAGTCGTGAATACTGGTGAACACGCTTTGGCTCCCTCTCGATAATACAATAAAAAAGGAGTAGGAGGTGCTTTGGTCAACATCAAATGACTTCCAAATAAAGAAGTCTTTCATGACCGGCAATTGCTCATCCAGAAATCGATCCAAAAATGGTCTGGTCAATAGGCAACAAGGCGAATTTTAGCCTCTCAAGCAATCCGAACAAGGTACTCCGCCTCAACCAAACCCAACTAGAGGAAAGGACAGCCCGACCCCAATCCCAACCAGGCAACAGTCTCAAAATAAAGGACTTTGTCTCCGAGGGAAGACAAAGCTCATCTTTGTAATCAGTGCATCAACCTTTGTGCTTGTGCTGGTCTCCAACGTGTTGTGTGAGGTTGAGGTTGACTTTAGATTCATTAATCTGGTATAAAAGACATCATACGAGTCAGTACAAAGACTCATCACCCCCCTGAACTCCTAGTTCTGTAAATATATGCTCCCCTTCCGATTCCGCTACGACCTTCAAGAAAAAGAAAAGTCAACATCTAAGTAGAGTAGAAAGGAAGAAAAGGTTTCCAGTTCAGTAAATGCAATCCTCCCCCTGTAGAAACAATCATTTAAGCTGGCAAATCCTTGTCATCAGCCATGGTATCCATCCGCCTTGTCATATCAATCACTCAGTACCCCATGTTCTCCATATCCTTCGCGCCGAATTAGTTCCCTCGCTATAGCCCAGTTGTGAGGCAACCGGTCAACCCGCCCCCTTCTCTCTTGTCGAATGTGTCGACATGCTTCTCCAGGATGAGTTTTCTAGACATCCTTCGCCTATACTACACATTCGTCTCCAGTGCAGCCACCACTACCTTCGCCTCTGTTCAACTCGAGGCTTCCTCAACATCCCTCGCTCCAATCAGGCCCCTAGGTGATGGGAACAAGGAACGAGCTGAGCATCAGTTGATCCGCACTCGGTCGTAAGTTGTGGTCAATCTCAAATGTCTGCGACAAGAATTCCTTGGCCTCATCGCTAGCGTGATCTGGGATCGTGGGGGCCGCCTTACCGCCTCCAATCTTGAAGATGGCTTGAAGCTGGCTGCAGTCAGGGAAAGGATGGCTACCAGTCATCATCTCCACGACCAAGCAACCCAGTGACCAGATGTCGGCCTTGCGTGTGTACGAGGTCTGCTTCACCACCTCGGGCGCCATCCAGAATACGGATCCCTGAAGTGAGGGCCGGTGCTTGTTGTTGTTGGCGCCGCTCAGAATGTTGGACGCCTCCAGCTTCTTCGAAATACCAAAATCAGAAATCTTAATCGTGCCTTTGTTGTCGACAAGAATGTTGGCACCCTTGATATCTCGGTGGATAATGTCCTGGTTGTGGAGGTACGAGAGACCCGTCAGGATCTGACGAACAAAGCTTCGCACCAGGGGCTCAGGGAGAGCTCCGTACGAGTTGAGCATGGTCTGTACTGAGCCACCGGGAACGTACTCGAGGAAAATGTTGAGGTTGTCCGCCGACGAGCTGCAACCAAGATATTGCACAATGTTGGGGTGGCGGAGGTCACGGAGAAGGCTGATCTCTCGCTTCAGCGCCTCGATCATACCCTTCTTGCGCGAGTCACCCTGGCTGTTGGCACCTGGGGAAGGTGACTCGACCTGCTTCACGGCCAGAAGCTCACCCGTCACAGCATGTAGAGCAAGGTACACGCATCCGAAGGAACCCTGTCCAATAAGGGCACCCTTCATCCACTTGTTATCATCCCATGAGTCACCGGCAAGGAAGCTCTGCAGTTCCTCATCTGCGTCATCGCCATCATCTGTCAGGGCTTGTCTCAGTTCCTGGAAAGAGCCCGACCCCGAGCCTGTTGAGTTGTCTCCCTCAAAGTACGTAGTTGCTGTGGTGTTGCCATCCGGGTCGGTGATGCTCACGGCGGTCGATTCAGCACTGCTCTCGGTAAATGAGACATATGATTTGCGATTGGGCTCGAGCGACGATGACTCCTCCTGAAGGGTGTCGAGCATGGAAGAGGTGACAGAATCGCGATTATAGGCACCCATGGGAGGTCGCATATGCGAATCTCTAGGCCTGATCTTGGCAATCTGGCTGCTCGCGTTGAGCCACGAGTCGGCGATTGTGGGAATCGGGGGTGCATCCTGTATGCTCGAGGCAAAGCTGAGGTTACTAGCCACGCTGAGCCGGCTGTTTACCTTGCTCAGGCGAGTTGATCTTCTCATTGAGAGTCGTGCTGTTCGGTCAATATCCTCTCGAGTGTGGTCGGGGAAATAAGAGGTAAGATCAGAAGTAATCAGCTCGCTCGGAGGTCGCAGTCCACCGAACTGGCGGAGAGCTTTGTGTTGGGCAGGCGCTCGCAGCTCGTTCGATGCGGGCCTCTCAAGATCCTTGGCGGCGTTGTGTACATTTCGCTCACGGTCTTGGTATGATATAGGAGACAGGGGTGACTGCAGCTGGTCGTTCCACTTTTCACCAAGCATCTTTTGCACCTTAAGCTGGCTACGCTTGTCAACGGTTTCCAGTGCCCTGGCATGCTTCTGCTGCTCCTCCTCCATTGCGATAGCTGCAGCTCGTTGCAGCTCGGCCTCACCAGGTTCGCCGACGGGGACTCTCCGTAGAATCAGGCGGTTTCGCTCAGGACGTCGTTGATCCTTAATAATACGCCAGAGCTCTGTGTCGCCAAGTCGTCTACATTGGGCGGGGTCGGGATCGATTCCGGCCAGGACCCAAAAGCAGTAGTTTCGTTCGTGGTCCTCGCGTAGGGCGAACTTTCGGAGTGTCACTCTCATCACCTCTTCGCAAGTGTTACATCCGGAAATCTTGACAACCTTAGTAACGCCGCCGGTGGAGATAACGCGGATAACTTCTTGACCCTGTGGTAAGGCAGCCATCAGCGAGCCATCCAGAGAGGAATTGTTTCTGGTATGGTTCGTTACCAGACGATTTGTTGGCAGCTCCGGGGATGGAGCTGCGATCCTTTGACCAGCCACGGTTACAGGGCTGGTGACATATGCCCCTTGTCGCGGGTTCCGCATAGTACGTGCATCACTACCAGGAAGGGGGGAGTTGGGCCGTGACGTGAAGTTACCGCCTTCTTGGCCATAGGAATCGATCTGCCGCGAGTATCGCTTGTTGGTGGCGGAAGTTGGCACTGTCCGCGAGGTATTGGCCTGTCTGGATGAGCCGGTTTGGGAGGCCATGATATGGGCATCGAGGCCACCGAAAGAGTCCTGTGGAAGACAATCAGTATCAAAGCATCCAACAGGAGAAAACACCTGCAGGTGTGGCCTACCCGGTTGCGTTTCTTCTGGTTGGCATATGCCTTTGTCCTCAACTTCTTAATTCCGAGGAAAAGGCGAACGCGATCACCAACTTTTTCGATTCCCATCTCTTTGAGCACCTCCTTGTCCATCTCGAGAAGATTCTCACCGTTAATGTTGTTTTTACGAAAGAGTTTCTCGTACTCGCCACACTTGACGCTACGTAGATACTCGCAGACCTTATCCTCGTCCCAGTTCTTGACAGAGTCGGGGCCATCCGAATCTGAGAAGTCAGACTCCGTTGGGCTTGCATACAACTGGCTTGTTGAGGGCATCGTGGGGGCTCTTCGGGGAGGACCCATGGCTGACTGAGATGTAGAAGGGGCTAAAGACGAGGCGCTGAGGCCTGTTGGAAAGGACGACTTTGAGGCTAACATGGCCATGCTAATATCGCCAGTTGGCGATGTACACCGGTCTTTTTGTGTGCGGACGCTTCTCCAAAAGAGCTTATCTGCGCTGTGAGTTCCTATCGATTCTTGAAAGTATTGCAGGTGTCGATTTCTAGGTAAATAGAGCGGTTCTAGACTTTCCGAGGGATCGTAGGGGCGGAAAATCGTGCGTCAAGTCGAAGTGAAGGTTCCCGGAATAATGCGTGCGGGTAAGTTGCTGATACGTCTGTATCGAGCTGAAAACTCCGAGTCTTACGGAGGGGTATTAGGTGAAAAGCAAATGGTTGTGAAGTAGGTGCGCGATCAACGCGAAACACCCGAAGAAAACGACAGAGGCGTGGTGAAGTATGAAGGTTAGAAAGAGAAGATGACGGGAGACGTGATGGATGAGACGGGGAGACAATGGCGGATGGGCCCAGAGCGGTATCGTGTATCAGAGGGTCAGAGGGTTAGAGGGGGGACTAATGGGGGTGGTGTGTTTTGGCAGTCGGTAACAAGGGGAAGAGGGAGCCACAAGAAACATGATGGAACATGGACATGTATCCGGTGAGTGGAAGGTACCTGGAAGGACTAGACGCTTATTGAGATTATGGCGCGCAGGTAGCTCTGAAGCTTAGCACATCCGTCTGCTCAGAAGAGGTATCGACAGGGACTAGCGGTACTTTGTGGGCGGAAACGCCCGGGGTCCCGGTTAGACTGGTTCAGGTAGACCAGTGGCCTTGGCCATGACTGCGGCGGGGCTTTGATTGGACACCGCTGGGGGATGGAAGGGCCCCTGTTGGAATTTAGCAGCAAGAATGGGCTTTTTAGAATGAGAGTTTTGGACCTAGAACGCACTCTGTGGGATGGTTTCTAGATGGAGTGATTTGTAGTGTACTACGTGGGAGATATCTGGACGTGAACTATAAGCTGTAGGATGCTCTAGTAGCAACTAGTTCAACGGTGAATTTATAATATTAATAAATGAACGAGAAAAGGAGTCAACACTGGGCCGTAGGAGTAAACAAAGACTGTTGGCCGGTATGCTGTGAAAATACCTGATTCTGGTTTGCATAAACGCATCAACAAGAATCCAGGGATTGTATTTGATGAAGATGAACATCGATTAGGTGAACAGATCATTTAGTGCTCTTGCAGTTCTTACCAATCAGGTAAAATAGATGCCACTACCAAGCGCTCGGTCATGAGCAGCGTTGATCTTTCCTACGAGTGACTACACTCTGGATGTTTTCTTCCGTGGAATCCGATATGAAATCTTTTCCCTTTTTTTTTCGAATTCCGCGCTGTCTCAATAGATTCCTTCTCAATGTTCCAGAAGTACCCATGCCAATATGTCATCATCCGGGGTTGTGCTGATCGTGACGAAAGAACAAGGGCAGATCTTTTTTTTTTCTCGCTCCAGTTAAAGGAACACGGTCAGCGATTAGATGGATATCTCTTCCCTATCGCTTGTTTCCTCTTCCCTTGTATTCTGAAAACTTATTTGTGTGAGGGATATGTTTGATTTTGAGGCTGCTGAGCTCAGTTTGCCGTTTCATCTAGGATATCATCGCAAGCTCTACAGAGTACAGGTTCTTGAATAGGTAAGAGAAGGATGCTCGGAAAGGTTACATACAATACTTCGACTGTCAAATTTGCTGCATTTTCCCCTCCCCTGATTGCAGACAAAGAAACCCCGTATCAGCAACCAAAACACCTCTGATTCGTCAAACATTGGTGGATTGAAACAAAGACCCTTGTGCATTTAGATCGGGCGGCTGCGAGTGATAGGCTGTTTATTGGTCCAGGATGAAACAGCCTGTGTTTCGACTAAGGCCGAGTTGTGGGAGGGCTCCAGACGAACACAGTCAGAAAGATATGGAGCAGAGGCAAATTCGGGTGATACAAGATGGGATGAGCAATATGGCGGTGAATAGGTAGGTAAGTAGGAGACGAGATGAACACGTGTAGAGAATGATTGTGATGATTATGATTATACCAATAGTTGATGCGTTGTTGCGTTACTGTGCCATCCCAATGTTTTATAATGCTGTTGTTTCAAGGAGGTTTTTTGGTGATGAATTTAATAGGTTACTACCATGTCTCCACAGAAATAGGTAAACCAGCAAAGAAGAGATGTCACCTCAGGTCAGTGGGTTGTTTTTTTTTTTTTTTTGGTTCTCATATCCTCCTCAATCCCCATCTGGGCCATTCTTAACCAAAGAGCTATATACGGAATGCCTACGACATATCGTCAGCTGCAAGCATCTTGCGTGTCACTCCCGTGTGGAGTGAAAATACAAAGGATTCTACTGTAGATGCTGGTGGAGGCATATTCCGCACGCATGACCCTCAATATCATTCAGCTTGATTTCAATAATTCTCTCCATCTATATATGATACAAGTTTTATGGCATTGATATGAGCCCAACCCATCCCTCGGGGCAAATGCGTCATCCTCCACCTCAGCATTCGTGTTAATGATGTGCCGACTTCCCTTCACTACCTACTAAGAACTGGGAGTACGTGACACTGGCACGCTACTACTGTCCACAACCAGGTTGGCCCGTTCTCCGAGTTTCGTCTAGATTAAACATTCGTCTCTATCCGCTTGACTTGGCGCCGGGTATTCCTAGTCCGGGTGTGCAAGTTGACAAGGAATGGCCAGGACGTTATTAATAGCATGTTTAGTTTTGAAACATCCATCATTTGACTTGTAATCCTTTTCTGTCTGACAATGTCAACAAAGGGGCAAGTCAACAAATTACATTGGATTCGTTGTACAGGACTGTGTTTACAGAACCAGAATGCAACACTGCCAATGCGTATTATAACCCGGTCTTTGATCATATGCATCAGACCACCACCTAGTCACCAATCCGACTACCTGTGGAGAGATCAGGCTCTTGTCTATTATAGCTAAAGGCTCCGATTGTCTCAGGTTTACCATTGGCACGGTGCGTCGTTTGCCCTTTCTGCTGCATGACGACGAAAGAGATCAGACGGATCTGA
The DNA here is from genome assembly GCA_013623535.1 of Fusarium penzigii. Lineage (NCBI taxonomy): Eukaryota > Fungi > Ascomycota > Sordariomycetes > Hypocreales > Nectriaceae > Fusarium > Fusarium penzigii. Next base: position 33,256 of record JABFFC010000425.1, read on the forward strand.
ACTCATAACAAGGAAACGATATAGAGTCCAATACCATTATTCCTTCTGTTCAATCCGGTGCACGTTGACACAAGTTTCTATACGTTAATGGGGTCTCTGACCTAGTCGCGAACGATAGCTAGTTGTATGCAGGCACTCTCGATTTCAATAACTCTTCCGTTCGTGATGTCCTTGACCAGGCATGGCATGGCAAGGCTTGCCTCGTATCTTCACACAAACCGCCAAGTTCTCCGGGATAAGTTTTCGGGATCTTACATGAGCGGACATTACTGTACGAGGCTGTTATCTTGAACCATCTTAGAGATTCTACATTTGCTGAGATATCAACCACAGATGCTCATTCCATGGTCGCTAGAAGCAGAGGTCTAGGGTAGGCAGTAGTGATTTCGCATCACTGCCGGCATCGGCAACAGTTGAGCTTCGTGGGGTCTTTGAGAGATATGGTGCTCTCTGTTTGGCCATTGCAACTTGGTAAAGCCACGTTTTTTTTTTTTTTTTTTTAGATATATACTAGGAATAATATGCCTTGATAGAAATATAGATGGCTGTTAGTGGGTAGGGATAAGATTCTGATTGTTAGTTTTGGTAGGTACTTGTCTATTCGTCAATGCACTTTCCTATAACCTCACTGGGACATCTCGACTCTATAAGAAAGTGCTAGCGATGTCGCTTGTCAACAAACCCCACTAACGAGTAATGTGCTATCAAAATATGCAGTGAAATCGCGCGGGTCTCCGTTAATGATTTACTTGACATTGCAACACTCAATCTCTCAACCCACAACTCCCTGAAAATCATATCTTTCCCACATTCATATCCAACACCACGACCTCATCTGGTGCATCTTCACGATCCAATCCCGAACTGCCGGTTTACCACTGATGACCACCTGATGGTGTCGATGGTCAGCAAATCAACACAGAATCAAGTCATTCCCAATTGACTCTCCTCCGCCAAAACTTTATCTTCACTGGCTTGTCCCTCACTGGACTTTGAAGTGCTTTGCCCTCAGTACTGGTATTACGCGGCGTCAGGTCAACTTCAACGGCTTGTGATTTTACGCATACCGGAATTGCATTTCCAAAGTATCACTGCATCCGTGATTCCATCCTGACCACAGCCACATATTTCAGGGGAAAAAAAAAAGCTTCAAGACTGGGTGCTCCTTTTCCATCAACTTTACAACCAGTCGACAGAGTTATTTACAGGGGTTAAAAACAATCATGTCTGCCCAACAGAAGCCCATTGTCAGCTTTCTTGGGCCTGCAGCATCTTACACCCATCAGGTGAGAGAATCCCGTGGTTCATCCTCCAATGCCACCTTGCATGGCACTAATTGGGGGGCTGATTTGCCCTGTGTGTGCTAGGCCGTCTCACAAGCCTTCTCTAAGGAAGAATGGGAATTCCAGCCGGCCATCACCATAGACGGTAAGTGTCTCGAGTCCGGCTTCTTAATGCCTTGATCGCTCAATCTCATCACAACTGACCTTCCCGGCACAGATATCTTTGACCAAGTTCAAGATGGTCATGTACAGGCTGGCGTTGTGCCATTTGAGAATTCCACCAATGGCTCAGTAGTCTTCACCCTGGATGACCTGGCTGATCGATCCAACCGATATCCAGACATTGTCGTTGACGGCGAGACATACGTCGATGTTCATCACTGTCTTGTCGGCCACAAAGGCCCTGTCCCGGCATTGGAGGATGCTGCCGATGGATCGGGCACTTGCACTCCTACCGCTACTCACCCATCCCCCTCAAAACCTCGCTCCAGGCCGCTGAGCAGCCTGAAGCATATCCAGCGTCTCTATTCACACCCGCAAGCTTTCGGCCAGTGCACCGCCTTCATATCCACCTACCTTAAAGGGGTTGAGATCTTCGAGGTCAGTTCGACCAGCAAAGCTGCAGAAATTGTGAGCAAGGACACGACCGGCACATGGGCTGCCATATCAAGTGAGCTGGCTGCCAAAATCCACGGGCTAGACTACCTCGGTAAGTCAATCGAAGATCGAGAGGACAACACCACCCGGTTCTTGGTTATCAGTACCAAACCGACAGCTCCCAAGGATTGGAAGCAGACTAAACACGCCATTGCCCAAAAGGGCAGTAAGTCACTTGTCTCCTTTACCGTTCCTCACACGTCACCTGGAGCCCTGGCCGATGCGCTGAGCTGCTTCCGCGCATTCAACCTTAACCTCACAAGCATCAATAGCCGCCCAAGCCTGGTGCAGCCGTTCCAGTACATATTCTTTGTCGAATTCGAGGGTCACAAACTCGACGACCCTGATGGGCGGGTCAACGGCGCACTGGAAAAGATCAGTCAAGTGGCCGAGAGCTGGAGATGGCTTGGAAGTTGGCAGAGATACAGATAATTCGACCAACTACATAAGTTACGTACTTGCTTGTTCCATCACAGTCTGTCGATGGCAAATCCATTCTACATTTGTCAACCGTCACAGCTTTGCATAACAACACTGTACCGTCCATGCATGCACAGCTGCAATGTGCTGGGGGCATCGTCGGGGGGCAAAAAGACAGCTTCACCCTTGCCTGAAGCCACCAACTTCTGCAAGTGAGTCTAGAACCCAGTGGTAGAATGGCCATGTCGAACGGTGGGGCCAGCCTGTATGAGCCTGTATGTGCCTGTAAAGATGCCGCCAAAGAATGATCGGGACATTTCTTCGGCATTTATATCTCGTTTCTGACAAGTTGCTGGTCTAACGAGAGTTGAGTATTTAATCACTTGTCGCATAGCATCAGAGCGTAAGAAACGAAGCAAGAAAAAGCAACACGAGAGAGAGGACGAGAGGGGGGAAAAGCATGATCGGCAGGGACTTTTCTTGTCAATAATCGCTAATCATGTGGTTCCCCCATGACCCCATTAACTTGTCCCAGAAAAAAAAAAGATACAGAAGTCTTTGGACATCGTTAAGACCGTGCCCACCGCCCACCCTGGCGCCCGCCTCTCGGGGAGTTCAGCCTGTGAGCGGTGTCTTGTTACGCGATGATAATTCTATTTTTCGCCAATTGTCCGTCAACTCAGATGATGATAACGAGAGACAAACCCCCGGAAGTGATTTCCACACTGTCCAGGATTGGCTTGAACTTAACTTATCACATTTTTCTTAACCCGAGTCCTACAATACGGCGTGGGGTTGCGGATGTAGCTATTGGCTCCCGAGACCCTTCAACAACTGGGACGTGAAAAAAATTGAGAAGCTAGGATCGGACACACCAGCAAACCAGAGGCCTTCCATTCCGTGGAAATACAGACTAGTCCTGCCCAAGTGCTGCTGAAGAGGAGGGGCAAATGGGGGGGTCTACGG